>SKCR01038331.1:0-197500 GCA_019454045.1 Zanthoxylum bungeanum | reverse complement strand
GCTTGAGAAACTTTCAAGCACGTGTTATATTTTAGTATTTAATTTTATGTTTATTGTTCCGTTATTTATTTTCTATGTATTGTTTCTTTGTTTATGCATTGTTAATCTTGATGCGCATGGGCTAACCATGATGGGTAAAGGTCCTCTATTCGATGGAAATGCCTAAAGGCTACATTTACAATGATGTTTTGCCACTCCGGACGAATTACATTTGATTGAACGTGAGATACATTCAATCAGGCATACGAGGTCCCATATTATTTATTTATTTATTCATGCATTGATAATCTTGATGCGCATGGGCTAATCATGAAGGGTAAAGGTCCTCTATTAGAGGGAAATACCTAAAGGCTACCTTTACCATGATGTTTTGTCGCATCGGATGAAGTACGTTTGATTGAACGTGAGTACATTCAATCGGGCATATGAGATCCCATATTATTTATTTGTTTATTCATGCATTGATAATCTTGATGCGCATTGGGGTAAGGGTCCTCTATTCGAGGGAAATACATAAAGGCTACCTTTACCACAATATTTTACTGCGCGGTCGAAGTACGTTTGATTGAGCGTGAGATACGTTCAATCGGGCATACGAAGTCCCATATAGATGTCGGCTGCGGTCGCATCTCTTTCATCATTATGTTATTACCCTTTACATATCATTACTTTATTTATTCATGCATTGCTACTTGATACGCATGGGCTAATCATGTGGGTCAAAGATTCACTATTCGAGGCAAATGCCTAAAGGCTACCTTTACCACAGTTCGTCGCGCCCTTCTTTTATTGACTTCATTATTCATCTTTATTTTGGTTGTTGTTTTGTATTTTTCATTTTCGCATTCATACCATGTTTACGTTTGAGTGTTTGCTATCTCTTACGGTATATCGGATAGAAACCCAGACGTAAATTCTATAGCCGAATCCGAATAGACTGTAGTGCGGTCTGTACTTGTGATACAATTCCACGTACCGCTTGAGAAATATTCACGCATGTGTTTGTGTCATTTCAGATACCATTTTGGTAATCTCGTTCGAACGCGTTTCTAGACGCTACACAAACCTATGCATTCTGCCTCAGTCCGTTCGAACGCGTTTACGAATGCTACTCGAACGCATATGTATTTTGTTTTATCATGTATCAGGCCTTATCCCATTCGAACATGTTTCCGAATGCTATACGAACACAGACATTCTGTCTCATTCTTGTTCGAACATGTTTCCGGACGCTACATGAACGCATGCATTCTGTTTACCATTTGAACGCATTTACAAACGCTATACGAACGTGCACATTCTGTCTCATTTTCGTTCGAACATGTTTTTGAATGTTATACTAACACGTACCTTCTGTTTACCGTACGAACGCATTTTCGAACGCTGGACGAACGCACATATAGTGAACAGATTTCTTTTCATTACATTTCATGCATGTTTGCTTCTCTAGTCATTTCTTTTACATTATGTACTTAATTACATGTTTTTATTATTATTTCTTTTACAGACATTATTTATTATATCTTTTGCACTTCTTTATTTAATATGTCTATGGAATTATGCATTTGTCTTCTTTTTTATTTATGTACGTTTATGGGTTTGCAATCTTGTGTGTTGATTACATTATCTTGCATGTATTGCATAAGACCTGGTTATACTATTGCATAAATCTTTTCATTACAATTGGCATTAGTAAGGGACCATTCCGAATTCAACGGTTTGAGGTCTTCCCTTGCAATGGGTGAGTTCAGCCTTAAATTATTTCCCAGTTCACACTGGGTGGCGACTTCATTTTATTTATCCGGTTTAGTCCCCCGCAGGCTACTCCGTACTCCCAACCAGGCCGCGAGCCCGGACAGCGTCGCCCACCTCTGTGGCCATGTCCACAACCACATCATTTGTGAGATTGTGTCGAGATGGGATATTATTGTGTGCAAGGTACCGAGTGAAGATAATGTAGCAGACCCACTTACCAATGCCATATCTCCGAAGTTATTTGATAAACATGTGGAGTCGATGGGTATTAGATACAATCGATAATGGCACTCGAGCAAGTGGGATATTTTGTTAAGGTTGGTGCTATGAGCGTCAATTTTATTATGTATTTCCATGTAAATAGTAATGTAACATTTTATTATGAATAAAATAAACATTTTTCTTTTATATAACATCTTCCTTTAAATGGTAAAGACGTAACCGACTTTAGAATGATTAGTTATGATACTGTTGCAAAAGCGTCGCAACTGAAATTGAATTATATCATGACTTTATTATTCTTAAACAGTTCCGGTCAAGGTTTACACTACTTGGTTAGCAAAGAAACCCATCGAGACTGATACATGTAGTATATTGGAATCTTGGATTCTGAAGATTTCTCAATGAACCATGAGTATTGGAGACTCATATAGACGTGTAGGTGTTTATAGCGGATAAACACTGAACGACTCATCGAAGATTCTTAATGGATGTTACACCAACGTCAATAAGAATCTTCCCGGGTTGAGTGAGCACAGTGATTCTTTGACTTGAGATACCACAGTGGATATATGAGTTATCCTCCACACTTTGATAATAAACAAACAGCCAAAACCAAAAATAATAAACAAACAGCCAAAACTGAAACAACACCAAACAGCCAATCACTGAGAAAAATAGAATAAAACAACCAAAATATCGAGTGAATAATACCAGCCAATCACATAGGAAAATAGAAGAAAACAACCAAAAAATTGAGCCACAAACAACACAAAAAACAACCAGCAAAATAGTGACAAACCCCCCCCCCCCCCCAAAAAAACCAAGAAAAACAACTAGCAAAATAGTCCCAAAAACAGCCCAAAAAATCACCAAAACATCAGCTAAAAACAGTAAAAATAATATCCTAAAAATAACCAAAACGGCAGTAAAAAAAACAACCAAAATAGCAGCCAAAAAACAACAAAAAATAGCAACCAGCGAAATAGTAAAAAATAACAACCAGTGAAACAGCAAAAAAACAACAACCAGAAACAGCAAAATAGCAAGCAAAAATAGCAAAACAACAAACAGAAACAGCAAACCAGCGATCCTTCAGCAACGGCCTAACGCACTTCCAAGAAAACAACTTAAAAGGTAAGACCTGAGGGCACCCCTTACCATATTTCTTTTATAGTTCCGGACGCTGCGTGCCTGGATGGATGTGAAATACATCCAGCCGGGTATGCGAAGTCCTGCATCAAAGATGGCTAAATTTCTGGTTACATTCTTTTCTTTCATAGGTATTTGATAAGTGCATGAAAGTGTACTTTGAAACAGAACTTATTCGGGTTTATTGTCAAGTATTTAATTCTATATTTTATGATTTATTGTATAATTTTTATTATATTTTAATTTAGAAAATATTTGTTATTTAAGTTAATTTAATAATTTTCTTCTTTATTATTGTAGGAATTGGAAAGGAAAATTAATGGGGACATAAATTAGTCATTGTTTAAAACAAGAAGGCATGCACGTTAAAGTGAGAAGCATGAATTAAAAGAAGAAAGCAAAGTGCTCACAAATTAGAAGGAAAGAAGACACGTAGGGCTGAGTGAGAAAGAAAGAAAAGGTGAGCCACCAATGTTAACCCAAGGCAAGAAGTCATGTGGCCTAAGGAGTTTAATTAGGTTTTCAATTTGTTTTGTCTATAAAAATCATGCAAGCTACTTTACGTAAAAGAAGGGGGGCTGCTAGGCGGAACCTGCCCAGGAATAAAAAGAAAACCCTAAAAAGCAGGAGGGGAAACGGCGCTGGAAGAAAAAAAAGTGGCTGCTACGTGAAGCGCAGGCTACGCATAAAACACAAATAAATTAGAGGCTGCGCAAGCAATACGAAGAGAAATAAAAAAGAGAGCAGCCGAGAATTAGAAGTAGTGCCGAGAGTTCAGAGAAGAAATCAGAGCCCATAAGCTGGGACGTGGAGCTGTGATAATTCAGAGCAATATGTCTCTCCAATCCCAGGCTATCTATATTTCTTTTATGGAGAACTAATCCCCTAAGCAAAGCTAGAGATGAACTCTTGCGTTGGATTTTATTATTTATGTTTTTGATTCCTACGAACCTTTTAATCGTTTAATAAAGTTGATGTTTATTATTTTCTATTATTTTTCGATTTATTATTCCAGAAATTGTGTTTTGTCAAATCCCATATAGATCCAGTCATGCTTCTCCTATATGTGGTTTGCGAATTCAATTGTGACTGGTAAAGTCGTTTTATGTGTTAGTCTTCTGCTGCAGTATTGCCTGAGGGTATATTGTCGACGTTAGATAACTCGTAACGATGACTTCTGTGTGATGTTAACATAGAGAAAATAATCATTAATTACCTTATAATTTAACATGCGTAGAATTGAATATATTCCGGTTGTTGGTTTGGGATATGAAACCCTCAACTGAGTAATAATAGGAATTAATAACCAAATATAAGAATTTTATGCAAGAGGGGTTCCCGACGCTTTGCTGCTTTTCTCTGCCATTATCTTTAATTATCTTTTTATTATTTTATTTATCTTTAATTTAATTACCAATTTTATCATTTTAGTTATTAAGTTATCGTTAACGTATTTGTTGATTGAATTAGTTTCGTTGTAACCATCTCTATGAGGAATCGACACCCCAGCTATACTGCGATAACCGCATGTCATATTTGGGCGTAATCAAAATTTGGCGCCGTTGCAGGGGAGACGGTTTACAAGAAAAAGGACCAGGTTTGCTTAGTCAACAACGAAGCGGTAACTTCATTCCATTTTTTTATTATTAGTATTTTATTTTTAATTAGTTTTTTTTATTTTTCTAGCCTTTTATTTTAGTATTTTTTTTTAGTAATTTTATTTCTGTTTTAGTTTTAGTTAGATTTTAAGTTTTAGTTTATTCTTTTTATTTATTTATTTGTTTATTTTTATTTTATTTCTCGTATTATTTGAACTTAAATTGCATGTCTAGACGTAGAGATATATTTGGTAGATTTATTAGGACTGAAGAAGAAAGCTCAGATTCTGAGAACATATTTGAAAATCCTTTTTTTTTTACACCATCCACGTCTAGCGGACATAACATGAGTGAATACGAGAGACCACCTAGGAGGACTCTTGAAGAGTACCGCCACCCAACTCGCACAGCTACACATTCATGCATCATGTTTCCTCCTAATGCACCACACATAGAATTTAGGCCTAGAATGATACAGTATCTTCCAACTTTTCACGGTTTAGAGAGCGAAATACTTACGTGCACATTAGTGAATTTAAAGAGGTAGTAGCAATCTTCCATGACCGGTTTGGAACCACTGACACAATTAGACTTAAATTCTTTCCCTTACCCTTAAGGATAGAGCTAAGAGCTGGTTGTACTCTTTAAGACCAAGGTCAACAGGATCGTGGGTCGAGATGACCCAGGCATTTTTCGACAAATATTTCCCACACCATAAGACAGATGCCCTGAAAAGAAAAATCTCCACCTTCTCCCAGAGAGACAGCAAGACCCTTTATCAAATATGGGAGCGGTATAAGGAGTTGTTAGCTAGTTACCCTCACCATGGATATGAGAGTTGGCATTTAGTAATTTATTTTTATGATGGATTGACCCCTAGGGAACGCCAATTCGTTGAGACGATGTAAAATGGTGAGTTCATTCGAAAGGACCCGATGAGGCACTTGAGTATTTAGATGACTTAGCTAAGAAATCTCATACTTGGACTGGACCCAATACCGTAGATAACACTGATAGGACACACACTTCTTCTAGTAGAAGCTTACAACACTTTAGGGAAGATGATAGTCTTAAGACACAAGTTGAGCTGTTAACTAGACAGATAAGAGCCTTAATAGCCAAAGACATCAAGACAATGCATTCAGTAGCCCAGCTAGAATCCCAAGAGTGTTCGGTATATGGTGGAGATGAGAGGGACATATGACGAACAAATGCCATGTATTAGGAACGTACCAGAATCCTTACACCTTACTCAGACACTTATAATCCTAGTTGGAGGAATCATCCCAACCTTAGTTGGAAATAAGAGTCTCATCAGCCGAGTCAAACACCACCACCTAGAGGTTATAGTGCCCCTCAATATCACATACCTACTGTTCCTAATACTTCTTTAAAGGATACTATGCAAGCATTCATAGAGGCCTAGAAAGTATTTGTGGAGATCTAGAGTAAAACCAATCAGAGGTTTGAGACATTGATATCTCAGGTAGCGGAAGATAATAAGGAAACAAAGAGCCAAATCTCTAAATTGACTAATGTCCTGAGTGTGCACGAAAAAAAAATCCCATCTCAAACTCAAACTAATCCACAAGGCCAACACATGGCACATACTGATCATGAAGCAGCCAATGTAAATGGTGTTAATGCTATATTCACTAGGAGTGGTACGAAGGTAGGCTCGCAGGACACGTCCAAAACCATAGATGACCCCAAAGATAGTGGTACAGGTACCCCTCAAGAAGAACTAGTGCACATTTTCAACCAATAGTACCTTTCCCACAAGCACTTAGACCCACTGTGAGAGCTCCAGTCCCAAATGGTAAGATCCTAGAACATCTTAAGCAAGTAAAGATCAATCTTCCATTGTTACATGTGATAAAACAAGTTCCTACTTATGCGAAGATTTTGAAGGATCTATGCACCATTAAGAGAAAACATAATGTGAAAAAGACTGCATTCTTGACAGAGCAGACAAATACAGTAATTGAACAGAGGACCCCTCCTAAATATAAAGACCTGGGATGTCCCACCATTACCTGCCACATTGGTACCCATGAGTTTGGTCAAGCATTATTAGATTTAGGTGCTAGTGTTAATCTCGTGCCATATTCGATTTATGTGCAGTTAGGGCTTGGCGAGATAAAACCTACATCAGTAGCTTTACAGTTAGCTGAATGATCCATTAGAACACCACGGGGAGTATTTGAGGATAGTTCAAATTGATAAATTCTACTACCCCGTTCACTTCCTAATTTTAGACACCCAGTCTGTGGTTAACGCTGAGTCCAAAATTCCGCTTATTTTAGGTATACCTTTTCTTGCTACAACTAATCCCCTTATTAATTACAGGAACGGTCTAATGAAGCTATCATTTGGAAATATGACTCTAGAGGTGAACATTTTTCATGTTGAAAAACAACCACGGGATGATGATGAGTATCAAAGTACATACTGCTCGAAGCAGTCCTGCCAGAAACAGCTTCTCTAGAACTTGAATCAAATCCTTATTAAGTGAAAGTGATCCCAAAGAATCGTAAAAGGAGGAAAAGAAGAGCTCGTGTTCAATTGAAGATGATACATGGGAAGTGAAAAAGGGGGATGAATCAACTTTTTAATATGTGCAGTCAAGATTTTCAGCCACCAGACCCTGGAGGATCCGTGGATACACAACCGCAGCTAGACAGAAATCGCCTCATGTTCCTTCATTAGTACGCTAGACGGAAACCACCATGACAACTTGAGTGTTTGCGCTTGGCTGAAGACGTTAAACTTAAAGCTAGCAGGGAGGCAACCCTTGCATTTGTATTTTATTTTATTTTACTTACTTTAGTTTTATTTTATTGTGTGCTAATTGCATGTTTATTTTCCTGTTTGCATGAGTGTTTAGGCAGGAGTTAGCACAACCTACACAGCCACACAGCCAAAGTCTCACCAGCAGGAACCCGATCAACTCTGCGTCTTGTAGTATTGCTCCTTAATCCTTTTTCTTTATATTTATCTTACATTGAGGACGATGCAAGTTTTAAGTGTGGGGGTGTGTGCATGCGTATGATAAAACCTGTCATAAATATATTTTATTATTATCTTAAAAAATTTATTTCGTTCTTTTTTATGATGAAATCTTAGAAACGCTAAAGTCATTTAATGTACTTTTATCTGATGCTTTGAGTAGTTTATCTATGTTAGACTCGTAAGCACTTAATTATAGGTTTTTAGCAGTGGAAGCCTGAGTAGTTGGCAATATGACTAGTTGAAGAAATTGCATGTCGATGAATGACCGTTTGCTTAGATGTCTATCCTGATTTACTTGTGTTATAACGTGTGGTATGGTTGAAAATAAAAGTAAAAGTCTCGAAAGAATGAAAATAAACCACCTATAATCGATAAGCGTGAAGCGACCCATGGGCGAGTATTAGGACCACCATGAGGAGAAATGCTACCTTAAATGGTAGGTGTTTTGAGAAAAAAAAAAAAGAATAAAAGAAAATTCAAAAAGAAGAAAATGAAAAGAGAGAGACTAAGAAAAAAGATAAACCATACCATATTGAGCACAGAAAACCAATTATAGAGCTTAATTGAGATATCTAGGTTGGTTTGTCTCATCGATCTCGATTTTTAAATGAAATCATTGAGTTGGCTTACCTGGGAATAAAGCTGTGAAAAAACCTTTTCACACACACACTATGAGTCTTGCTTAGATGACTTATTTAAAGACTTAGATTTGAGTTACGTTGAGTACTTTAAAGGTTCTTTGGTTTCATTACTATGCATTCTTTGAGGAAAAAATTATGTGAAACTATTGGGACTACTTTATTTTTATTTTTGCATGACTGTGTGTTTTGAATGACGTTTGTGGGTGTCGTCGCTGTAAGATCTCACGAGACTATAACTCATCCACTAGGGACACCTAGGGGTTTAAAGGCTTGTTGCATACGCTAAATGCAATCGTGATCCCTACGAAAGTGGCTTAGATAGTTTTACTTATTTGTTTTGTTTTCATTTTATTTTTTGCGCTTGAATTGCTATGGACTAGCAATAAGCTGGTTGGAGGTTGTGATAAGTGCATGAAAATTTACTTTGAAACAGAACTTATTCGGGTTTATTGTCAAGTATTTAATTCTATATTTTATATTTTATTGTATAATTTTTATTATCATTTTAATTTAGAAAATATTTATTATTTAAGTTAATTTAATAATTTTCTTCTTTATTTTTGTAGGATTTGGAAGGAAAATTATGGGAAACAAATTGTTCATTGTTTAAAACAAGAATGCATGCACGTTAAAGTGAGAAGCATGAATTAAAAGAAGAAAGCAAAGTGGTCACAAATTAGAAGGAGAGAAGACACGTGGGGACGAGTGAGAAAGAAAGAAAATGTAAGCCACCAATGTTGACTCAAGGCAAGAAGTCATGTGGCCTAAGGAGTTTAATTAGGTTTTCAATTTGTTTTGTCTATAAAAACCATGCAAGCTGCTGTACATAAAAGAATGGGGCTGTTGGGCGTGAACCTGCACAGGAATAAAAAAAACCCTAAGAAGCATGAGGAGAAGCGGCGCAGAAGAAAATATAAAAAAAAAGGCTGCTACGTGAAGCGCAGGCTGCGCATAAAACACAAATAAATTAGAGGCTGCGCAAGCAATACGAAGAGAAATAAAAAAAAAGAGCAACTGAGAATCAGAAGTAGTGCCGAGAGTTCAGAGAAGAAATCAGAGCCCAGAAGCCGGGACTCGGAGCCGTGATAATTCAGAGCGATATATCTCTCCAGTCCTAGGCTATCTTTATTTGTTTTATGGAGAACTAATCCTCTAGGCAAAGCTAGGGATTAACTCTTGTGTTGAATTTTTTTTTTTATGTTTTTGATTCCTACGAACCTTTTAATTGTTTAATAAAATTGATGTTTATTATTTTCTATTATTTTTTTCGATTTATTATTCTAGAAATTATGTTTTGTCAAATCCATATAGATCCAGTCATGCTTCTTCTATGTGTGGTTTTGCGAATTCAATTGTGACTCGTAAAAGTCATTTTATGTGTTGGTCTTCTGCTGCAGTATTGCCTGAGGATATATTATCGACGTTAGATAACTCGTAACGATGATTTTGTGTGCTGTTAATATAGAGAAAATAATCATTATTACCTTATAATTTAACATTCGTAGAATTGAATATATTCCGGTTGTTGGTTTGGGATGTGAAACCCTCAACTGAGTAATAATATGAATTAATAACCAAATATAAGAATTTGATGCAAGAGGGATTCCCGACGCTTTGATGCTTTTCTCTGCCATTATGTTTAATTATCTTTCATTATTTTATTTATCTTTAATTTAATTACCAATTTTATCATTTTATTTATTAAGTTACCATTAACGTATTTGTTTGAGTAAATTAGTTTCGTTGTAACCATCTCTCTGAGGAATCGACACCCAAGTTATACTACGATAACCGCAAGTCATTTTTGGGCGTAATCAGTATTTTATTATTCCGCATTTATTTTTGCTAATTAGCTTTTTGTCTATTTACTTTTTTTATTATTTTATTACTTCGCCCATTTTCTTATGACCGTTTACATTACATTGATGGTTATATGTGTTATTATTCATTGCGGTATATCGAATGGAAACCCAAACATAATTCCTTAGCCAAATCCGAATGGACGGTGGTGCAGTCGGTACTTGGGATACAACTCGACGTACCACTCGGGAAATACTCATATATGCATGATTAACCCTTATTTTATTTATTATTTATTTATTGACGCTTTACTTACTTTTGATTATTATGATTCTTGATATTATACCTTGTATTTCTAATTTAATTTGCTTTTATTTATAGTAATGTTTATAGGTGTGCAGATTTGTATGATTATTTGAATTATCTTGCATGAACTGCATAAAACTTGCCTATACCATTGTGTGAACCGTCCATTATACTGGCATAAGTAAGGGGACCATTCTGAATCTAACAGTTTGAGGTATTCCTTTGCGAGAGGTGAGTACGACCTTAAATCTTTTCCCATTTCACACTAGGTGGCGACTTCTTTATTCTCCGGTTTAGCCCCGCGGCTACGTTATACTCTATACTGGCTGCGAGCCCAACAGTGTTGTGGTCACTAAGCATCACAGGCATAGTGGTAAACCTTGCTCCTATATATGGAGACTCCACCCCGAAATAAAACCTTGTAGTGTCTATGGCTTTGGCTTTGGTTAACCAAGTCTCATATACTTCGCATACCCTTTTTACCCCGATGGCATCATGTATCATGAAGTCGCTTTCACTCAAGGTGATAGATCATTTTGTGATGACCATCACTCATTGGCAAGGCTCACTTGGTCGCTCGAATCCTTGAATGAGAAGACCTAATTGTAAGCAACCCTTCGTCGGTGAGCCTTTATCCATACTCTTATAAGCCCAAATATGAACCATAGTAATATATCCTATAAAAGCTACCACTATGCTTGTGTTGGGGACCATTATCATTTGGATTCTTTTGGACCTCTCGTCATAGGACACGAACTTGTTGGGCCACTTAACCTGGGACAAGTTTGCGTCTTATGGTAATTGGGCCAAAAGTTTTGAAAATGATGATGGGCCACCTTGTGTTTGGGCCTCCTTTCATTTGAAGTTGTTTAGCCACCTTATCGCAAAAGTGTAAACTTGTTGGGCCTTTTAAACTAAGACAAGTTTGCACCTCGTAATAATCTGATTAAACGCTTTAAAATGATAACGGGCCAACTTGTATGAAAAACTTGATGGGCTTAGAAGGTCCAAATATGATCTGAATATGTCAAATGCATGAGTTTGATATCCATACTGGCTTTCATCTAGGAATGATACGCCTTGTTATGGCATATTTGTATACTTTTTGATACCTTCAAGTCCATCCCTGCCACAACCGTGATTACTGAGGCCCCAATTCGTCATTTATAAACAATGGCATGATCCCCATAATAGGCTTAGTCAATTTTGTAAATGGGCGGTCTTTGTCTGTTACTGATGAAAATGGACTAAGGTAGCTGAGGTTCACCCATATAAAGTAGGGGGAAACGATTTTATACACCCCACATTGGTACATAAAATAAGCCATACCTAGGAAAGAAATGGACTTACCACGAGTGTGAGAGGAATAAGGTCGGAAGGATATATGCTGTCTTCATAACCACATGCATCTCATGCATCACATGCATACACGTATCATGCTAAACCCTAGTTTTAAAAGCCATCATAGATATCAGTTGGGTTAGAAAAGAATGAAGACTTGTCAAGAAGAGGATAGCAAGTATGGATGCATCAGGAAGTGAAGGTGTCCAACATCACCAAAATTACCGAGCAACTTCAAGCTTTGACCAACGTTGGGGCCAATCTGACAATACCCCGCACAGTGAGACCGGAAAATTTTACAGCCATAGTAGAAAGACCATTGGGGGACCTTCAGCCAAAAAAAATTATTTGTTTTTAGTCCTTAATAGTTAAGCATAAGTCCAATAATGAAATTGTTTGCTTTAGGGTGAAATCTTAGAAACGATAAGTTCTTGATGTACTTTTATCTGACACTTTAAGTAGTTGATCTATGTTAGACTCGTAAGCACTTAATTATAGGTTTTTAGTAGTGAAAACCTGAGTAGTTGGTAAAGTGACTAGTCGAGAAATTGCAGGTCGATGAATGACCATTTGCTTAGATGTCAATCCTGATTTGCTTGTGTTATGATGTGTGGTATGGTTGAAAATAAAAGAAAACTCTATAAAGTGAAAAATTAAACCACTTATAACCGTAAACGTGAAGCTACCTATGGGTGAGTATTAGGACCACCATGAGGAGAAATGCTACCTTAAAGGGTATGTGTATGAAGGAACAAAAGAAAAAAACAAAGAAAAAATTAAAAAAAAATCATACCTATTGAGCACAGAAAAAGCAATACATAGGCATAATTGAGATATCTAGTTGGTTTTGACCCTATCGATCCTAAATTTTTGAAACGAAATCATTGAGTTGGGCTTGGCACCTATGAATCAAGCTGTAAATGAACATTTACGCACGCACCACTGTGAGTCTGGCTTAGATGATTTATTCAAAGACTTGGATTTGAGTTGCATTGAGTATTTTGAAGGTTCTCTAGTTTCATTACTGGCATTCTTTGAGGGCAATAATATGTTTAACTATTGGGACTATCTCATAGCTCGTAATATAGTATGTCGATACGGAACACATCACATAGTGACGGGACAATAGAGTCCAATTTCAGTGAGATGGCACATTTAGAAACCTGGGAATTGGAAGACATGATCCCAAAAGGATGAAGTCGTATTCGCAAGGCGTAATCCACCTTGACCCAATGCAGGTGGCGAAGAGCAGAAAGCCGAGCTAGTCTGGGTGCGACTAGTTTACCACCCCGTGAATAAGATACACAACGAGATCTTTTGCCGTGGGACTAAAGAGAACTGAGCAATCCACGGAGGAGTAGGAATTGACTGGAGGAGGAAACTGTAAGATGCCAAGGGGTGCCCAAACCTTTTCATAGGCAAAGGGCACCAAAGGCTAAAAGGATTCCTAAAGGAGTGAGAAGACCCTAAAGCATAAGGAAGGTCTACCAAGGATAACATCAAGCCAATAGGACAAAGAAACCCCAATCAAAATAGGGAATGCATCCATGCATGCATGTATAAATGTCACATACACATAATTTTTATTTTGTGTTCGCAGACTTTGAAGAAAAAGAAAAAACAGTGGAGACGAGCAAGCCAGGAAGTCACTCTAGGAATGAAGAACACCTCGGGAATGAGGACAAGTAACTCATCGGGAATGAGGACGAGTAAGCTGTGAATGGCACTCCGGGAATAGAGAAAACCTCGGGAATGAGGAAAAACAACTCCTCGGGAATGAGGACGAGCAAGCCGGGGATGGCTCTCCGAGAATGAAGAATAACCTCGAGAATGAGGACAAGAAACCCATCGGGAATGAGGACAAGCAAGCCAGGAATGACACTCAACACCTCGGTAATGAGGACGAGCAAGACGAGAATGGCACTCCGAGAATGGAGAATACCTCAGGAATGAGGACAAGCAACTCCTCGAGAATGAGGACGAGCAAGCCGAGAATGGCACTCCGAGAATGGAGAACAACTTCGGGAATGAGGACAAGCAACTCCTCGGGAATAAGGACCAATAAGTTGGGAATTACACTCCGGGAATGGAGAACAACCTGGGGAATGAGGACGAGCAATTCAACGGGAATGGGGATGAGCAATTCCACAGGAATGGCACTCTGGGAATGGAGAACAACCTCGGGAATGAGGACGGATCAGGGGTCAAAGTGCCTCACCACCATCAGTTCGACAGTTCAGGAATGAATCCTAGGGTCGAGGCCCACATTATTAACAGTTCAGGAATGAATCCTAGGGGGCGAGGCCCACATTATTAACAATTTGGGAATGAATCCCAGAGGTTGAAGTACCTCATCATAAAAAAAAAAAAAAAAAAAAAAAAAAAAAAAAAACTCCACAGTGGATCAGAGAGTCACGCAGGTGGACCAAAACTCCATCACCCATCAGTGCGGGAACAAATCTCAGAGATCGAAGCATCTCACACCCGATGGTTCGGGAATAAAGCCCAAGGGTCGAACACCTCGCCATCAACTCAACTTAGTTCGGGAATAAAGCTCGGAGATCAAAGTATCTCACACTCGGTGGTTCGAGATTAAAGTCCAGGGTCACCTCGTCATCAACTCAACTCAGTTAGGGAATAAATCCCAGAGATCGAAATATCTCACACTCGGTGGTTCGGGAACAAAGCCTAGGGGTCAAAGTACCTCACCATCAACTCAACTCAGTTCGAGAACAAAGCCCAGAAATCGAAGCATCTCACACTCGGTGGTTCGGAAAAAAAGCACAGGGGTCGAAGTACCTCGCCATTAGCTCAACTTCAATTCGGGAATAAATCCTAGAGATCGAAGCATCTCCCAGGGATAAATCCCAAGGTCGAGGCCCACGTTATCAACTTCAGTTCGGGAATAAGTCCTCGAGATCGAAGCATCTCGCAGGGATGAATCTTAAGGTCGAGAACCACATATCAACTTCAGGGAATGAATCCTAGAGATCGAAGCATTTCGCAAGGATGAATCACAAGGTCAAGGCCCACATTATCAACTTTAGTACGAGAATAAAGCCTAGAGATTGAAGCATGTCGTAGGGATAAATCCCAGGGTCGAGGCCCACATTATCAATTTCAGTTCGGGAAAAATCCCAAGGTCGAGGCACCTCGCCATCAACTAAACCCAGAGATCGAAACATCTCACAAAAACAGCAAAACAACGGGTAAGTCCGGCAATGGCCGACGAACCAGGTAAGTAAATATACATGCATGACTTTGATAGGATTGTCACTGTCATACACTGCAAAAGCCACATCAAAGTGGGGGCGAATGTAGACACTGTATTTTTACATGAGCCCAATGATGAGATTCATATGGAGACACTACCTGAAAATTTATGGAAGTCACGGGAATGAATGCCGAAAGGAAAAACTCCAAAATTAGCACTTCATTGGATTCAGACTCACTAGGCAGCCTCAGATTCGCTCAGTCGGTTTCTGTTTCAAGCCTTAGCCTCAGACATGATCTTGCACCCTTCAACTTTGGCCTATCCACACGCCCAAGGCCTATATAATCCACCATCCACATGCCCAAGACACCATCTACACGTCCAAACCTTCCCAAAATAGCTAAAAATCACTTTCCAATTAAAAAGATTTGAGATCTTTATCACCAAATTTATAAGATTATATTCCAAAATAATTTTCCATGATTTGTTTCCCTTTTTAGAGATCCATCCAAATCATTATAAATTAGGGACCAAATCTTGACACAAATGGGACTCTTTTTTCTTACATTGGAAGTGAACAACACCAAAAAAACCCTATAGCCTCCTTTCCTTCTTCCATCACTGAAAAATAAGAAAAAAAACATCTATCACCGAACAAAGAAGAAGCCAAACCACTGAAAACCACAACAAGCAGCCACCATCGAAAATAATAAACAAACAGCCAAAACCGAAAAAACACCAAACGGCCAATCGACGAGAAAAATAGAAGAAAACAATCAAAAAAATCAATCCAAAAACACCAACCAATCACCGAGGAAAATAAAAGAAAACAACCAGAAAATCGAGCCACAAACAACACAAAAAACAACCAGCAAAATAGTGACAAAAACCCCCCCAAAAACTGAGAAAAACAACCAGCAAAACAACCCAAAAATCACCAAAATAGAAGCCAAAAATAGCAAAAATAGCATACTAAAAACAACCAAAACAGCAGCCAAAAAACAACCAAAAATAGCAACCAGCTGTGGAGCCTGATTTTGGTCGAGGTCCACAATCGAGATTTGTCAATTTGTAGGGCGTGAGCGAATCATGCAAAATAAGTAGAGCAAAGAAGGTGCTTATTGCCCACCGGTGTGGTGGAGGCCGTATGCTCTCCGACGCTCAAGTTAGCCTAAGCAATAATCAATGTAGAGTAAATAGATCAAGGCTTGTCATGTACCTCAACCTTTGATTGTGAGTCGTGAGGGCGGTGTGTATGTGTTTTGCCTTAGTATTAGGGGTCGCTCCTTTTTTCCCTTGGTCGTTTATTCTTTCTTCTTTTATAGGTCTCTTGGTATGGTCTTCCAGATCTTCCCGTTGGAGTCGTTATTAATGAGAGTTTAATTCAGGTGTTTCATGTTCGATAACTGACAATCTTCTCCTCTTCCCGAAACTGTCGACTTCATGGCGGTATTTATAAATTTAGATTCTCTCTTGATTTCTATAACGGGTGTCTGTAAAATGGGCTCGGACCCTCGTGTGATGTCTTCGTCTGTGGGCCCAGTTTGCTAATGGGCTTCTGGTCTTTGTAATGTCATTTTTGCCCCGGGGTCAATTTTGGCCCAAACACCAGCGAAATAGCAAAAACAGCAACCAGTGAAACAGTAAAAACCACAACCAGAAAATAGCAAAAACAGCAACCAGTGAAACAATAAAAATAGCAACCAGAAACAGCAAGACAGCAACCAGAAAATAGCAAAACAACAAGCAGATACAGCGAAACAGCAAGTAGAAACAGCAAACCATCGATCCTTCCGGCAACGGCCTAACGCACTTCCAAGAAAGCAACTTAAAAGGTAAGACCTGAGGGCACCCTTTACCATACTTATTTTATAGCTCCGGGCTGTGAGCCTAGCTGGATGTAAAATACTTCCAGCCGGGTATGCGAAGTCCTACATCAAAGACGGCCAAATTTCTGGTCACATTCTTTTCTTTCATCGGTATTTTATTTTTCCGCATTAATTTTTGCTATTTAGCTTTTTGTCTATTTACTTTTATTATTTCGCCATTTTTTTATGACTGTTTACATTACATTGATAGTTATGTGTGTTATTATCCCTTGCGGTATATCGGATGAAAACCCAAACGTAAATTCCATAGCTGAATCTGAATGGATGGTAGTGCGGTCTGTACTTGGGATACAAATCCACATAGTACTCGGGAAATACTTATATATGCATGATTAACCCTCTTTTTGTTTATTATTTATTTATTTACACTTTACTTGCTTTTGATTATTATGATTCTTGTTATTGTACCTTGTAATTCTTAATTTGCTTTTATTTATATTAATGTTTATGGATGTGCAAATTTGTATGTTTATTTGAATTATCTTGCATGAACTGCATAAGTCTTGGCTATACCATTGTGTGAACCTGTCCATTATATTGGCATAAGTAAGGGACCATTCCAACCCAATGGTTTGCGGTCTTCCCTTGCGAGGGGTAAGTGCGGCCTTAAATATTTTCCCAATTCACATTGGGTGTAGACTCTTTTATTCTCCAGTTTTTTCCCCGGTGGGCTACTTCGTACTCTCTACGAGATGCGGGCCCAACAGTGTCATGGTCGCCGAGCATCATAGGCATAGCGGTAAACCCCGCTTCGCTCCTACAGTGTGGACTGATGCTCAAGATATTATGTGTGTATCAAGAAAAGATTCTTCAGCTCTGTGTACAGAGCATAGGTATTCAATATAGAATTAGCAATCTGTTAAATCCATAGGCCTGTGGTACACTGTAGAAATCAGTTCTAAGTATTATTAAGGAATTGCTAATACAAATGTCGATGTGCTTATATCTATAGAGTTTTGACTTTTGTATCTATATCTTTGGAATAATCAGGATATCTGTGATGGAGGGATTATACGTATGTAGTGACCTCGACCTGTATGGTTCAGAGAGTTTATCTGTGTTCGTCATAATTTACGGGTGGGTGAATTATGGACATGAAATTTGATTTCATGAATGATATGTCTGAACTTAGTGGTCTCACTAATGAAATGTACTTGTAGAGCACTATGGCAATTTTTATGAATAATACTGATTATTTATAACTTGTTTAATGGTTAAACGAATAATACATGCAATCGAGACCTAATCGTCATTTCTGAATTAATGTGTATTTGTATTTAATATTTGATATTATTAATACACATTAATTAACTATCAAATTGTGATATTTGACATATATTATTAACATATGTATTTGAGATATTTAATGTAAATATAATACATATATTTAAGATATTTATATTTATTATTTAATTATTTAGTTGTTAAATAATTAAATTAATTAATAAATAAATATCTTAAGTAATGATTTTACCTTTTATATGGCTTGATACCATTGGTCTATTTGTGTATTTACTTTATCAAATATAAATTTTAACTTTATTAAAGTAAAATGTGTGCCAATAAAATTAAAACAAATATTAAATACTTGTTATTTGTTTTTATGGGAAAATTCGGCAAAATAGAAAATGATATACAAAAGTGTTTTGTTTTCATTTTTTCACAGAAACACAAAAAAAAAAAAAAAAAAAAAATTACAAAGTGAGTTGAGAGAGTTTTGACGGAAAACCAAAGTAAAAACAAAGTAAAATTGATTTTTGTAAATATTTCTCAACATCATTCAAGGTAGAAATTGTTTCTATTATTCTTATCTTCAATTGTGTTACTAAGATTGAATCTCTACTCTTTTAGTTTGTAATTTAAATGGTTGTAATCCTGTTTGAAAGATGAGCATGTATATTGATTAAAGATTGAATGAAATTGTTCATTTAAATATTCTTTAAGCAATTTGATGGTGAAGTTATCATTCTAGAGTTTCTTAGCCATTCATAAATAACCTAGAATTTTTCTTGAGTTGTTTCATGATGGTGAGACTTGATTGGTGTGGTATTAGATTGATTAAAGTGCTGAATTTTATCAATTTAATGTAAATTATATAATTAGTGTAATTTATGAAACTAGGGTTCTAAACCTAATCCAATTTTGGGGATTTTCATATATGTGATGTAATTTGATATCTATATGATGTATATTAAATTTGGGATTGATTAGATTTGATATTGATGTGTTTTGAACCAAAAGGGACCAAATTACAAATCCTAGAAATTATTAAGTGCTCTCGGTAATTACTAACAAATTGAGGATTTGTGTTTACAAATTGTATTTTTCATGTATTAGACATTTATAAATCATTTTGGAGATTAATTTAGAATCAATTAAATATGTATTTGACTATTTAAGTACCAAAATGATCAAATTGTAAAACTTTGGGGTAAATCGACAATTAATAAAATTTTGATTTCTAGGGTTAAAATTTCCTATTAAAAGTATTGGTTAACTAAATAAATAAGTTTATTTAATTGTTCCAAGAAAAAAAATTTGGAAATTGGAAATTCTATTCTCCGCCTTCCGCTGCGCTAACCCTGTAGTTTCGTATAAAACCCCAACAAAGTCTCGCACTCCTCTTCGTTTGACCATGTGTCATTTTATCAGATGTTTGGTTTTTTCCGCGCCTAACCCTTTCCTCCTTTTGTTTTCATTATTTTGAATAAATGATGGAAGAAACAAGTGTACTATTTGTACTCTATACTCTATAATTTAGACCCTTAATAGATTTTTGGATTTTTGGGCTGCATCTTTGTTTCTTCAGGAGCCTGACCGTCATGTCCCATAAATATCGATTTGACTACCTTTGCCAACTCCATCAATTCAAAGTTTGAAATTTCAAACTCTTGCATTCATTTCTCTAACGAAATTATTTTTATCTAGCACTTTCTCTTCCAAATCAAGGCTCACAATCCTTCTACTACCATGGCCTCTTCATCTTCTTCCGACAATAGAATCCAGTACCTGGGAAGAGACACTGATGTCCCTCAGGATGTCTACGTACAGCCTATCCCATAGATCGCGCCCCTCTGGGAAACTAAACCCGCTACTATCCCTAGAGGTGGCATTGTTCTGAGCGAGTACCATCTTAGAATCCTTCGGTTTCCCCTTCAACATCTAGTTCACTATATCTGCGTGATCTGAAACTTGCACCCAATATAGCTAATCCCAAATGGCCTTCGGTTTATCGTGGGTTTCATTATCTTCTACATGGTCAGCGAATCATACCTTACGATCCGTGACTTCTCTTATCTCTTTTCTCCCACTAAGTCCGAGTCTGCTGGCAGCGTGGACAAGTATTCCTTTGCACCCCGAAAGTCAATAGTCATGTTTACAGAGTTGCCTACTTCGAACAAGGATTGGTCCTCTAAGGGGTCTGCTAATGGTGACTGGTAATTGACAGACCGTTGTCGTCGACCGTGTCATCTTTCCTCTACGACTGTCGATGAACCGATGTATTTGGGCAGCTCTTGTTTCCAAGTATGAAAATTATGCCTTTTTGGTCAATTGTAGGGTCTGACATATTTTTATTTTCTCTTTTTATCCTTTGGTTCCGTATACATTCCCTCTTACCCTGAATTACCCAAAAGGAGGGTCAAGTTCTTGCATCGGTTTGTGGCCTCGATGGGGAATGCGGCACTTCATATCAATAGGGTGGTAAACAATGATGGGCCTTCAGGCCTGATGCTTTGTGATACTTATTTCTCCCATTTAAGTGATGGTGACTGTTCGTCTCTGTTTTGGGAGAAGTATCATGGGTGGTTCACCCATCATAAGGCTCATTTTGATGAGAGATTTATGGGCAAACATGTATCTGTCATAGGTTTGAATCTTCATGCCTCTAAGTCTATTGCGAAATCCGAATCATTCCTCTTAAAGATCAGGACTGGACGAACTTGACAAAACGCCAAAAGACGAAGAAAGATGTTGAATGGACCATAGAGCCCTATGTGAAGAGGGCCAGCCTGAAGTTTCCTTATAAGCCTGAAAATCTGGGTTTTGAAATTTTGGCTCTATTTCTGAGGGTACCCATGATGATCTCGTCCTGATTTCACAGACAAAACCTGACATTGTTGCAACCTAAAATCATAATAGCCCCATCATACTGCCCTCATTGCATCGCAAAAACTTCTTGTTGCTTCTTCTACTGCAGCTCAAATTTCGTCCAGTGCAATGTCACCCTCTTAGCAAAGCTAGATCCAAGATGAATTATCTTCATGCTTCATTTTCTTTGGTTTGGATTCCTACTCCGACTTGTTCCAGGTCTCCAACTTCTGACGAGGAAAATAAGGGTTAGCTCCTACATCGTTATAAGAAGTAAAAGATTGAGAGCGAGCTGGCACGACCATCAGGGTTTAAACCATAGCCAAGCTTCATAATTGCTGCTTCTAATTCAGGATCTGGTGCACCTATCATTCATACAGGCCCAGCCTCAGTTTTGTTTCCATCTCTACCTCATGCCTCTGCCTCTGCCTCTGCCTCTGCCTCTGCCTCTGTCTCTGCCTCTGCCTCTACCTCTACCTCTGCCTCTGCCTCTGCCTCGAGGTCCCCTATCTTGGTCTCCAAATCACATATTTCTGCTTATGGATCCTTGTTAACCCCTTCTGTATTAACTTCGATACAAACTCATTTAGGGACTTCTACGAGCCTTACACAACAACTTTCTAAGCCGTCAATTGTCATTGCTTCTGCCTTTGATGCTAGAGAGTTCCAGAATCTGTTGGGTTTTGTATGCTCTATTTACCTCTCCCTCGGTCAGTAAGATCTTCTCTCTTTGCTCCAATGTCATATCCTCAGTATTGGGATCCTTCAAACGTCAAAGATCCGTCTCCAAGAGGCTCAGAATTATCTGGCTAAGGTTTTGGAAGTTATGGAATCAATGAGGAGGAAGTTGAAGCAAAAGGCCGAGGATCGCAAGAAGAATGTGTCTACTCTAGCAACCACTCAGTCGAAGCTCTATAAGAGGTTGGCTTATTAGGAGATTGAAAATCAAGACCTGTATACAGACCTAGCCTCGGCTACTTAGTACCACCTATGATCTTTGCTGGGTGTTTCTCTGGTATTAGTGTTGCTTGTTCCTAGGCAGATCCTCAGCTTCCAGCTGGCTCTTTGATTTCGGATATTCCAATAGCTTACTTTTTTTCATAATTACTTTCAACTGTTGGTACATGTTCTCACACCTGGTAGTGGTGTGTCCCACATCCCTATGAAACTCACAATATAGCCTCTTGTTCTGGTATTCTACTACCACTCTAATCGGCGAGGCTCTCTCAGCAGGCCCTAGTTTTTCACTATGTGAAAGATCTACTCATGTGATAGGGTGAATTTATACAATATCTTATCATCTTTCTGCTTTAGTCGTTTAGGCTTTGACTTGTAAATTTTTTTTTCCTTGATACCTTTTGTGGTTCTGGCTTCCTTCAATGTCCTTGTGACTTCCTCTTCCTCGAGTCCTGACTCTATCTGTTGCTAGTTCGGCTGATGCGACCTTGATCTGAAACTTTGATCGCAGTGACCTGAGATATCATGGTTCTATTTTCCATTATTTCAGCAGGCCTTCTACTCTGGTCTATACCTCTGACATGTCGTAAGGAGTACCTTCATAAATTCCTCATGAATGTAGGACCTACTGATCAGCCATCTGATGAAAAAAGTTACTGCTAACTTCAAATTAGGTTGTTGACGGTGTTCATCTTATCAGCAAACCTCTGTGTGGTGTTTGGGAGGCTTATCATATCTCTTCTCCAACTGTAGGTTAGCATAGTAACTTCGATGAGATGGTTTCCATGGTACTGCTCAATGAACCTCCGCCCAAATCTTCAAAACTCCCTATGGATTTCCCTGGCCATTGCAGGAATCAAAAAATGGTGTTGCCAGCGAGAGTGGTGACGAACAACTTGCACATCAAAGCCTCATTAGTGGTTTTCAGTGTGACTCTCTGTTGAAACTGAACCAAATAAGTAATTGGGTCTGACTTCCCAATGTATTTATCTAAGTTGGGTAGGGTGAAGTCTCGAGGTTTCCGCTCTTTCTCAATCCACTCCTAAAAGTATGAGGAGGACATCCCTCTAATTACTAAGTCAACTAGATCTATTGGGGTCTATAACCGAATGCCTCTGATCCTCTTTGCTATCGCTACAACCAGCTTTTCATCGACACACATCTTCCTTCTATCGGATATGTTTTGTGTTACGAATCACAGCCACGTCTTTGCCAATCTCCTTACGCTCCACCTCTCTCCACTTCTGGCCTTGATTCCTGGAACCCTATGCATCAGAATCTGTATCATCAATCCTGATAGGGCTCTTTCCCCGATGTCTTTCATCGTGGTTCTCCTCCGGCCACCTTTCCTCGCGGAGGTCCTCGATGGAGACTTCTTCCTTCATTTTTCCCTTTATCCTTATTAGGGCCAACTCCATGGATCTAGACTTTGGGCGTTTGGTTCTCTTGTTGTATGATTTACAACCGTTCCTGGAACTGTTTTTTCATGGCCTACATCTAGTCCTCCATATGCTTCATCATCTCGCTCCTGATTATTGGGATGTCCATCATAGATATCATATGCTTGGATACTTCTTCCTCCTAGTGAGCAGCAGATGCAGAGATTCTAGACTCCTTATTCATTAGTGTCATTCTTTCCTATTTAATTGAGTGAACTTTCTTTGGTTTGGTAGTTGCGAAAAATCGTAAACACGGCTTTTTCGTCTCAGTGTTTTGTAGGGGTTTTAAAGGGTAGTACAAGTAACGCAACGGAACACGAAAAATCAAAATTTTCCAATTTCAAAAATTTTTCTTGAACAATTAAAATAAATTTATTTATTTTAATTACTCAATATTTAAAATGTGAAATTTTTACCCAAGAAATCATATTTCTTCTAAATTACCGTAAAGGCCAAAAACTTTCCATTTTAATCATTTTAGTCCTAAGTTGTTCAAAATAAACTTAGATGATTTCCAATCACAACCAAAGTGATTTGTACATCAAATATACATGAAAACGGAATTCTAGGAATTTTTTCTAGATCTTTCATTAATTACAGAATTGCCTTAAAACTTTACATTTTGATCATTTTGGTCTTTAAATTTTCAAATATAATTTTGAATTACTCCAAATCAGTACCAAAGTGATTTTAACATGTCATACACATCAAATAATAAATTGCAACTCAAACCCATAATTTCTTACAAATTACCGTGAGCCCCTCCAAGTTTCCAACTTGTGCATTTTAGTCCAATCTTGTTCAAAACAAGTCAAGATGAAATCCAATCATCAGCAAACTTGATATACATCATATATACATCAATACACAACACATATATGAAAAGTCCCAAATTTGAAAAGTGTATAAACCCTAATTTCGTAAAAACATCAATATGATCAAATTATACCAAACTAAACAAATCCAATATTTCAATCCACACCAAACAAGTCTAACCACTTTTAAATAACTCTAGAGTAATTCTAGGTCATCAATGAGTGGCCCAACAACCCTAGAATGGCAACTAGATCATCAAATGATCAAAAGAATGCTTAATAATAATTTATAAGCTTTCTTTAAGTATCATACAAACTTCCAACCACCAAAAACATAAACAAGAATGAGTAGAAAAACCTAATAACTACACATGTTGTAGCCATGGATGAAAGGAACAAATTACCCTCTAATGAAAGGTTGGAAATACTTACTAAATCCATGCATTTTCTTGATTTGAATCTTGTTCCTTGACGTTTTCTTATCAAAGTGTTTTTTCTTTTTGAAAGCTTTAGACAAGAGTTGATAAATGAAAAAATTTAACACTTTAAATACTTAGGGTATAGCCGAAAATCACCAAGTGTAAAGGAAATAGATATTTTCAATATTTAACTAATTAAAAAAAATATATAAGTCATCAAAACCATTTTGATAACCATTTCCTTTAATGCATAAGTCAACAATATACACTTGTTAATCATTTCCTAACTTTATCATAATGGTAGATATTTATATTTTAATTACTTTAATCATTTAACAATTAAATAATTAATAAATACAAATATATATTTACTTTAAATATCTCAACTACATATATTAATGATATAAATATATGTCAAATATCATATTTGACAATTAATTAATGTGTATTTAATGATATCAAATATTAAACACAAATACACATTAATTAGGACATGACAATTCAGCCCCTAATGCATGTATCTTTCGTTTAACAGTAAATGATTTATAAATAATCACCATTATTTACAAAAGTTACCCTAGTGCTCTACGAGTATATTTCATTAGTGAGATTCTCTAGAATCATGCATATCCGTCACGAAATCTAATTCTGTGTCCATAATCTACCCACCCGTAAATTATGACGAACACGGATAAACTAGCTGAATCATACAGGTCGAGGTCATTGCATACGTATAATCCCTCTGTCACAGGTATTCAGATTATCCCAGAGATATAGATATAAACGTCAAATCTCCATAGGTATTATCTCATCGACGTATCTATTAGCAATCTCTAAATAACATTCGGAACTCACTTCCGAAGTATACTATGGCCATAGATTTAACAGATCTCTAATCACATTTGGACTACCTATGCTCTGAAGGATCATATTTTGACACACATAGGATATCCTGAGGATCGGTCTATACCCAACGAACAGAAGGATGTCTGATCTAAATAGATCGGTGACGTAACTGCCATCTAAGTATGGAGGATGTCTCATACATCCACAGTGGTATCTCAAGTCGAAGGACCACTATGCTACTAAACTCGAGAAGATTTTATTGACATTGATGTATCATCCATTAATAATCTTCGGTGAGTCTTTAAGTATTTATCCACTATAAATACCTACACGTCTATATGAGCCTCCCAAGACTCATGGTTCATTGGGATAAACCATCGAACCAAGTCTCGATATACAATATGTACTGGTTTCAACGAATTTAACTAACCGACCCGTGTTAGTAAATTTTGACTAGGAACTTTATTTGATAATATATTTCTAGTAGTGACACTTGTCAATGTCAATTACAAACTACTTTGTAACTACATACTACATTATATATTATCGGGTCTTTGTCTAATATATACATTTCACTAAATCGGATTTAATTTTAATCTAATCGTAATTAGATCGAATACGTATATAAAAACAAGAGGTGCAACCACTAAGTAACATTATGGGAAAAAAAGGATTATTCGTATTCATAAATCAGATATAAATACAGTCCAGATTGGCGCTCTAAGCACCAACCCCAACATGTTTCCCACAGATGGAGCCAATTGTTTGTGCAGTAAACTCTACAAACAATATAATCAAAAGTAAAATACATAAATTGATCAAAAGTGTTCTCTTATTACTTGATTATCAAAAGGTTGATCCATTGTTATAGGGATTCTCATACTATTTATAATACTTTGTTATAAGGAAAATAAATTGACAGCGATTTCATTCCATTCACATTTCCCACTAACTAGCCCACCCTCTGGAATCTAGGAACTTACCTATTTTGGGTGATTGTCTAGCTTAAAGAAACGGAAAGTAATTAATTGGCTATCTGATTCCTTGTTTAGAGGATTCATATCATCAATGAGTTAATATTTTGGGCCTATTCCTTCCGTAACCAGTGCTTGCCTTGTGGGAGTTAAGCTTGGAATGGACTTCCCATTGGTGAGCCCTGAATTCAAACCTAATGGAGGTCCGTTATCGGATTCTGACGATAGGTCCTAACTTCAGAATTTAACGGAGGTCCTGACTTCAAACCTTGATGGTGGGTTCTGCTGTCAAACTCTGAAGACAGGTTCTGTGATAGACTTAAGACCAAGTCGAGAAAATATATGTTCTTAAGAAATTATTAGCTCCGCCTCTGTGCACCTACGGATCACTTGGCTAACGTTCTGTCAGGATACTTGGTTGCTTCTTGATTAAGATGCATTCTTTTTTTATCAAGAACTGAACTATGATAAAATGGTAGAAACTCTCAAACTCTAAACTTTCTAAGAATGTAAGTATGTGATTAATTGAATGAATAATTAAATTGAACCAAAAATCCATTTTTATAGGCATGGGTTGGTGTTTTTATAGGCCCCTTTAATTTAAAGATATGATCCTTCTAAACGTCATATCCATATATAATGTCATTTAAACTCTAGAGTTATATTATTTCATTCTTAGAGGATATGTTCATTCAACTTGTGTCTTTCCCATAAGATTTTTCTTAAGAAATATGTTTCTCCCACAATTATAAATATATTAGAGAAATTTCTTACAAATAAAAATTAAAATCAAATCGAATAAAATTGGATTGCGCATATACATGACAGCTTTAGCTCAATATAAAATTAATGATAAAAACAAAGAATATTTTTTTTAAAAATGACACATGACAACATCACATAAAACATGAAATAAAAATATATGTATATTAAATAGTTAAAATGAGAGAGATCAATCTTTAAATATCCCTAACAATGCAAAAGAATAGGTGTATATAATTTAATGACGGCCACTCGATAACACTTTAGAATAACTTAATGGTTTCTATAAATTAAAACAAGCACTTGATTAGTTTGGACCTCTTTTAATTTAATTGCAATGACGGTGCATTGATTTCTATTTTTTATTATTATTAATTTGACAACTTCGACTGCAAATGTAATCGTAACATGGAATTAGGAATTAAGATTACATGGAATTTTTTATTATTATTTTTTGTAAATCACACTGGAGCGTATCACGCCGACGAATTTACAATTACATGTGAAAATGATCAACTATTCCCCAATTGCCTACGTCAATCACATCATAATCATTTTTTTTATTATAATGAAATATTCACTAGACTCATTTGACTTATGTGTGTAAAAATTAAGATCGGTAAATGAGCCGGATTTAGAAATATACATCCTTAAATTTAAGTGTTGTTTATTAATATTTTCAACATATTGAAAAAAAACTCACATTCTTTAACTTTGAATTGATATTCTTATTGTGTTTTTTAGTCTGGATTTAAATTTTAAAAATACTTAAAATATGATAGGATTTTTCAAAACCCGATTCATTTAACAATCCTAATAAAAATTTGGACTAATAATTTGGGTTTATATTTACGTCCCGTAAATCTTACTCGACCTGATTTGAGGTCAATAGGAGAATAAATTTTAATAACATAGAAAAGATTTACTCTTCATCATTAATATATTAGTGTCATCACAATTGTGTAACGACAGTGACATCGATACGTATTCGCGAGCATTACTAAAAGATGTCGAAGCAAATTGGATGTGAAGACTCAAGCGCTTAATAAGAAATCAAGTGAAATATTATAACTTATAGCTCTCAATGTGAGTGAGTTGATAATTCAAGTATTATAAGCTTATATGAATCACAGACATTCATAAAATACATTTGGATTATGTGCATAATGTTTTAATCTTCAAAACTTTTATTTCTGCATTGTAACCGGCACACCCGCCTTTAAACCAGCATACCGGTGTCCCTGATTTGCTTTGGGCAGTTTTTCATATTCTCTGGAAACAGGTTACTTTATATTGGTCTACCATACCGATCATTCTGGAGTTTGCATAGCTACTAGAACCTAGACCTGGCAGGCGGTTCAGTTTTGGTTTGGAACCGAACCGAACCGGCCGGTTTCCAGTTTCACAAGTGTGCAACTGAAACCGAACCGGTTAATTCTGATTCCACATTTAAGTGGAACCGGAAACTTGAACCGAACAGGAACTGACCGGTTCGGTTCGAACCTCTTTTTTAAAAAAAATTCGAAAATAAATTACATTAATTTAATAAATAAATAAAATTATTAAATTGAAGAGCTTGCACTTAAATTTTAAAAAATTTAAGAAGCCTATGTATCCTCCAGGGGTGAGAAGAATCAAAGGTCACGTAGTTCCATTACAATTTTAAGATATTTCCCCTTTGTAAATTTACATTTTTGTAATTATCAATCATCATTATCAGTTGATCCTTCAGCTCCGGTTCCATTTACACTTGTTGTTGCAGATGCATTATCGAACAAGTCTTCGAAATCATCGGGGGCATCTTTTTGTTGTCTCAGATCAGCTCGAGTCCAATCATCCACACAAGTTGTTGCTTCTAGAGTGCTTGGATGTAATTAAGATTGTCTAGATTCTAATATATTGCCTCCCAAACTGAAGGCTTGCTCAACCACAACGGTGGAAATAGGTGCTGCCAATATCTCTTTAGCAATAATTGATAAAACATGATATATATTTTGATGTCGGTTCCACCATTCAAGGATTTTAAAATTTTTACTAACTAAACTTTCACTAGGAAACTCGAAATTTGTAGATACATAATTATCTAATTCGGGGTTATTAGTTGTCGTATCCCTAGCTTTTTTATTTCGTTGCAGTAACCGATGATCCCATGCGCTAAGTCTTGTTTGAATTACCGGTTCGCTACTACTAGATTCACATAATGTTCCTAAGTTATATCTTACAATATAATCATTAAATAACTCAATTAAATCATTTCTTAATCTCACTATTATTCTTGTAATATCAATTTCATTTAATATTCCTAAATAACCATAGTAAGCTTGTAAAGCACTATTCAAACCTTCTAATTTAAATTTATGATCAAAAACAGCAGCAATAAGATAAAGTAAATGAATTTCTCTAAATTAATTCAACCATTCTACTTTTATAGTAATGATGGCTTCGAACAAAACAAAATCATTAGGATCGTTACTTTCAACATGTTCATCCAGAGTACCAACAATATTCAAACTTTTAAGAAGAAATAAATGTGCTGTAGGATAATAAACACCGCTAAAAATTAAAGTAGCATCATTAAAAACTTTTAAAATATCTAAAAAAATTCACAAATATCCCATTGACTAGGACAAAGTGTGATATTTTGAACATGTTGAGAAAAAAAAACTACATAATGCATCTTTGTATTGTAATGCTTGACATCAAAGAAAATAAATTGAATTCCAACGTGTTGGAACATCTCTTGATAATTTACTCGGTTTAATACCATTTATTTTACAAAACTTGGCTAATTCTCTCCTAACTTGAGAATATGACCAAATACAATTAAGTGCCGTCTTAATAGGATCAATGAAATGTGATAATAATTTCATACCATCTTTAACACATAAGTTAAGGACATGAGATGTGCAACGAATATGAAAAAAACTGACCCCCTAAATTTGGTTGACATATTTCTTTTAAATCATTAATGGATATAGTATTTGCAGATGCATTATCAAATCCAATTGTTAAAATTTTATCTACTAAACCATATTCATCAAAAATTACCTTCATCATTTTATAAATATTTTGTTCAGTATGTTGGTCATCAAAAACTCTAAATGCAATAAGTCATTTTTGCATGCTAAATGATGCATCAATCCAATAAAAAGTCACACACATGTATGAGTGTGTTTGCCAATGTTCACTCCAATATCAGAACATATAGAAATAGGACCTTTAATCTCTTTAAATATTTCATTTAAAATAATTTTACTATCTTTGTATAATTTAAAAATATGACGTATTGTTGTTCTTCAAGTCATTCTACATGCAGCGGGATTTAAAGCATTATGCACGTAATTAGTAAAATGAAGTTTTTCACCAAAGCTTAAAGAAAGATGTGTCATACAAGTTAATTTCGTAAATTCTTCTCTATTTTTTGTATCAGAATATTTAAATAAATCTACAGCACTCGTACCTTTACAAGATGATGCGTACCTGGCCATTTGAGTTTGCGTCGTATAAATTCCAAGTTCAATCGCATTATGTCTTTCCAAGTGCTTGATCATATTGCTATATCCACAATAAAATTTGTAGGAAACCCCACAATGGTTGCAAATTGCTCTTGAAGTATCATCGTCTTGGCAGTCTAAATGAAAATGATTTTGAAAACATCCGAAGAATGAGTCTTAACTTCTCTTCACCGTGATTGTGCACCGACACTAGGGCCGCTCTCTTGGGTTGACATATTTGACATTATGTTCTCATATGAACTTGCCATTTTTTTTTAAGAAATAAGTAAGAATAATAAGAAAATTGAGAATGATAATAACTAATTGAGATTGAGAATAAGAGAATGTAGAAATTGAATTTGAGAGAGTTGAGAAATTGGTGTGTTGAAATAATGAAAAATGAATCATATTTATAGAGTTTTAGAATTTTTTGATACCAAATATGCCCCTAAATATAATCATTTTATTACCGTTATTAGGGATATATTAGGAATTTACTATTTTATTTTATTATTATTTTTTAGCCTTAACGGCCTTTTTTGTATCATGGGAGGGAGTCGTTGTGGAAAGTAGGGTTTCTGTTGGAACCGTAAGGTTCCAGCGGTTCCGACCGGTTCGCGTTGGGGTGGAACCCCAACTGAACCAGTCATTCACGGTTCCGGTTCCGGAACCAGAACCGGAACCGTCCGATTCCAACCGGTTTGGTTCTGGTTCCGAACCGGAACCGGAACCGTGACCGGGTCTACTAGAACCAATCCACTCCATACCGATCTCCATAATGGTCAGTAATCGATCATGCGTTTTATGCTCAACATTCATATTTTGAATATAGTTGTTTGAATTTGTAGGACCTGCATACTGGCCACTGTAGACCGGCGTACCGTCTCAAAACAGAGAGTTGAGGCAGTTTTCACTTTCACTATAAATTGAATGCCCATTTCATTTTTGCCCATTTCATTTTTGCGAACTTTTAACACCTTCATACATTTTATTAGAAGCAAAAACATCAAAAGAAACTTAAACTTTCATCATCTTACACTCTATTCATAATTAAAACTCACACACTACATCTTCATACACATTTAGTGAGCTTGTAATTACTTGGGTTAGTAACTCACACCTTTAATCTTCTTTATCTATTGTGAGTATCCAAGTTGTGTTGTAAACTTTTTATATATTAAGCATTTGTGGTTGTGAAATCCCTTATTGAGTGGGAATACTCAAAATGATGATTTTATTGTAAAAGGTTTGGAGTAAGCCTAAGAATAAAACTCTCATTATAAAGGTTTAAAAGTGAACATATGGACAATTTTTTGTGTGTAAAGGTTTGGAGTGAACCTATGAACAAAACTCTTGATTTGTGAGTGAGCCACAGAAAACTCTCAGTGTAAAGTGTAGAATCATTTTTATATAGTGGAAAGCTTCAAGTGCGGCCTGGAGGGGTGCATGTAGACATTGTTGGCCGAACCACTATAAATCATGTATCAAATTTTTCTATCCTTTACTTCTTTTATTTATCACAAGTTTTATTTTATATTTACATATCGTACAAACTTGCTTTTGGTAAACTATATGATTGAGAAAATTACATATTGAGTTTAATTGGTAAAGTTTCTAATTAAATGACTTAAAATTGATAATATTTTTAATTCCTTATTATTTTATCGCATATCCAATTCATCCCTCCTCCCTCCTCCCTCCTCTTGGGTATAGTCCTTGTTGTTTATAAATGTGTTTATAGGTAATTTCATATATGACCCCCAAAAAAATTAAAGTTTAGGCAAATATAAATGGTTATAGAGATCGATCACTAAAGGCTTCACATGAAAATAAACAACTATTAATTGCCTCAATAGTAAAGGCTTTGGGCTTAAATGGTTTGCTCCCTCTTAGGTTCAAGGTTCGAATCCCACTAGATGCATTTCCTTGGGGCCATGCCCCCTGGTGTGAAAAGCCAGCGACTTACCCTGATCTGTGTTGGGAAACTTCTGAGGGCACGGGGCACAGGTCTCTGGGATTAATCGAGGTGCGCGTAAGCTGCCCCGGACACCCCGGTTATCCAAAAAAAAAAATCTAATAATTCGACCCAACTTCCATGGGAATATATGCTTCTGAATTTTATAGTCATTGAAACATACCCTATATAAAAGGTGACCAAAAGGTCCAAAATTATATACATAATAAATTAAATTTAGCAAATTACCCACCCATTAGATGGCTAAAACAAACAAATTTTTAATGGAATCTATATATCTATTATAAAACGAAATCAAATAAAGCTCACGCGTTAATTCAATGGAAATATTGAACTCTAATTAGTTGAGCAAAATTTATTTAACGCTCATTGTATTTAAAAAATACATTGAACTAAAAAAAATATGAAATTTATTTTAATGCTCCTTATATATAAAAAAAATTCATTAAACTAAATAAGTATGAATATAATTTATATTTAAAAAGATACATTGAACTAAGGTTGAGTAAATTTTTATTAATGATCCTTGTATTTAAAAACATATATTGAACTAAATAAATATGAATATAATTTAATAAGCTCAAGATTTCAAAATAATTATACATATACATGAACTAAATTTAGACTCAATCATATACTTAATATTTGACATATTATCAAAAATATATAATTTTTGTAATTTTATCCATCAATCAATCAAAGATTGAAATATGTATCAAATTTGGATATACGATTGATAATTTTATCAAAAATTGGCACAAAAATATGTTATATGATAGGTGAACGTTTGTTACACTTTTCAATCTTCGGGTGGACCGTAAACAAATTTCAAGATTTATATATATTTTTTATTATATATCAAATATTAAGTATAAAATTGATTATTTCTCTAAATTAAATAATGTCATGTTTTGCTTTAAATACTAATAAATAAATTGAAGCCACTTTAATATATATATATATATATATATATATATATATATATAATTATCTCCATTTGCGGCTGTTGAACAAATATTTAAATATTAAATATTAAACTTTCATAAACTATGTTAATTTGTTCATTCAAGAGCAGGAGCGGCCTTGAAATTAAGTCTTTTGACGGTTGCTCGGTCCCTTATATATGGTCTTTTAATTTTGTCTTTGTACTCCTCCATGTACATTCATTATTACCTTTTCTTTTTCCTATACAAAATGACTTTTTTATGATTATATACACAACTACTTCTCTAAAAATTTCTCCATTACAAATTGTTTGCACAATTTTTCGTCAAAAGAACGTGTAAAATTTAAACCTTCTGAGACACAATCCCATCAAGGAATGTTTAAGTGAGTAAGCCTTCAAGGGATACAAACACACAAATTACAATCCTAAAATTACAAAAATACGAAATTAAAATAAAATACTCGTTTGAGTCTTCATTTAATCATCATTTTTCTCTTCGCATGAGTGAGCCTCTTATAGTGGAATTTGTAAACTGCTTGAACGGTTTCAGTCCGTAACTTCTCTGCAACCGCTGGATCACGTCTTCAACCGTTAAATTATGTGCCATAACTGCCTGATCATAGGGGGGACTGTCAGATTGTGCTCAATGAACTACCAAGTCGTAGGTGATACTGTCTCAACACAACCGCAGCATGTGTTCAGTCGTTCTGACTCTCTGAGTCGTCCTAGTTGTTGTGTCGTCGGGCGACCTTCCTGACTGCTCTTCTCGTCGTCGTCCTAGTTTGAATTATCTTGTGGAGTGATACTTGTTCCGTCCTACTTGCTTTTGTTCCTTTACGTCTCCTTCGTTCTAGGGTGACTTTCTTTTGTCAACACAAATTTTATCAAAAATCTAATTAAATAGAAAAGTATTTGTTATAAAAATAAATTTTAAATATGATTAAAATCAAGCTTTAAGAAATCTTATATCAGTTCAAAATAACCAATCAAATTTATTATTACTTATATCACAAATGTTAGAGAGAATAATAAAATTTTGAAACTATCCAGAGAAACTTCACATACTTGAAATGATGTAGAGTAATAATATATTTCTTTTCAATTTATGACTCCACGAGCATTTTTTTATTTATTTTGTTTTGTTTATTTATTTTTATTTTTTTAAAAAAAAATTAGTCCTATCAAAAAAGGGTATTGATTATTTTGTGTGAACGAAATGGTGACAAGTGGCAGCCATGATAATTGTCGGTGGGGTGATAATTATGAACAATTGAAAGAAGGTGTTGAGCATCCAAGGCTCCATTTTAGTTGTTATTCCTTCTACGTTATATATTTATCACCACACTCGTTAAATTTAAGACGGTTCTAAAATTTATGAGACGACTATAATAATAATGGTTATGTTTTTCTCATTTATAAAGTTTAAACAAAACAAAACAAAAAAAACATATATTTTATTGTAATATTTTTTATCATGTATTGTTTGAGAGTTCATTTTTTATTTTTATTTTTATTTTTTGCTTTTTTTTTCCTTTGTCTTCATTTATCATTATTAAAAATTCACTGTATATATCCTCAAATGCGAATATCCGCATAAAATTTTTATGCGGATGTAAGAGAAGGTACATATACTTTCAATTTCGTATGGATATTTACATGAGAAAAGAACTATATATATTTCATTATCCCTCAATTTAATAAATTGCGAGATCCTTCAAATGAACCTCTTACAAATGCAAATAAAACTTAAAACTTAATGCCTCGCTATATAGACAAATCTAAATTGACTCATTAGACGTTTAAAATGGTCGTAATTTTTAATAGATATCAAATTATAAAATATGGGGGGGGGGGGGGGGGGGGGGGGGGGGGGTTATAATCAAAAAAAGAAAATGAGTTTGATATTATATTCCAAAAGCAAGATGTACGACCTTTTTCCTTTTTCTTTTTTTTTTTCCTTTTTTTCTAAAAGGACATTTTTTTTAAGAACCTGATTCACCCTTTGAAAGATTTGCCCTATCCTAAAAAATTAATCAGTGAACCAAGCAGTTAACAAATTTGATCATTAAAATATCTCAATCAAAAGCATTTTTTTTTTATATTAAAATTATTAAACATATATGTAGCATTGCACAGATATACTTCCCTCGAGTCTCCAGCAAATCTTAAACGCCTACATCAGAAGTCTTAACAAAAATATTAAGAAACAAAATATATGGGACATGAAAATTGACATAATTTAATATCTCAAAACAATATGTAATTGATTACTGTATGCTCTACAATAATTGAAGCTTTCATTTTCACCTAATGGCATCTAACATTCATTTATTGGATAAGTTGGCTACTTCATTTGTAACTTATAAGCTGTGTCCAATGGATGTCGTTGGCTGATAAATGATTTAAGATTTGATTATCGTGTCTTGGATTGTAGTTCAAATATTGTATTTCTTGTAAGAATCTGAAAACAACTTAAGATTTTACTTATTCCGCTTAAACCCAGATCGAATGATTTAACAGAAGAATTTCGGTCGTTCAAAAAAAAATGTGATTTGTAAGCTAACTATAGGTCGACTTGTTTGTCTTTAGTAAAGGCAAGAGTAGCTTCAAGACAGGTAGCCCATTGAATTAATTAGATTAAATAACTAGGGCATCATTTCATTTTCAAGCTAAAAAGAGATAAAAATAAAAAAAACATTAGGATACTTGTGATGCCACACTTCAATGGCATATTACATGCAATGACGTGTAAAGTGGATTATTCTCATCGACAAAGATGAATATAATTAGTAGTGATATTAATATATGTTATATTTTAATATAGCCAAGTGTTGAATCTTCATCCAAGTATATTGGGATTTTACTTCAATGAAAGACTTTGGAAGACTAAGGTACCTTCTGAGTACCTTAGTCTTAACTTTTTGAAGGAAAGTTATAAGTATGTAGTCTTAAAAGATTGCCTCACTAGTAAGGTATTAGGTTTGAATGATTTATTCATTCTCAGATTTAAGGTTCGAATCTCACTAGATACATCCCATTGGGGTCATATCATCTGGTGTAAAAAATCAGTGACTCACTCTGATTCGTGTTGGGAAACTTCTGAAGACAAAGAGTATAGGTCTCGGAAATTAGTTGAGGTACGCGTAAAAATTTCGGACACTTCGATTATAAAAAAAAAAAAAAAAAAATCTTTCTTATATATACACCACACCACACCACACCACATCAAAATTTAAATTAAGTGGATCCCTTAAAACTTTGACCCATGACATTTTACTTTCTTAAACCTCTGATTATAATATCAATACATTGCAATAAATGATTCAAAGTAGACTTATAAAGTAACACCAGATATATAACCTAATAGTGGTGTGTGTGTGTGTATATATATATATATATATATATATATATGTAGATTATAATAATAATATAGAAAATTAACTTACGTATCCTTGTTTCGATATCACTACATTGAAATTGAAATCCATATCAATTTGAAATTGAAATCCATATCAATTTGAAATTGCAAATTGAATTCACTTTTTGATGTCATTCTCCTTAAACCCTAATCTCGCAATTAATTTAAACATGTGATTTCACTTACGTATCCTCGTTTCGATATCACTACATTGAAATTGAAATCCATATCATGTTCAATACTAGAAACTTCGAAATCAATATCTCCCATTCAAATTCAAAAGTCATTGTTTCGACTACAATCTTCGGGTACCGGCTGTATTTGAAAATTGAAGTCTTTAGAATTTTTTTTTGGATATTTCTGAAGCATTGAAAAGAAAAACTCACAGAACACCGAAAGACTTATTTTCATACAATGCTGCTAGTTATAAGTCTAGCATTCATGTTTCAAGTTGCACTCATTTTTATCGATTAATATGTTATAATAGAAGTTCTTTTAACAAAATTCCAAGAAGTGTAACTAAAATTTGTGTACTAAAAATTATAAAATTGAATGAGAATTTTGGAAGTGAAAAGAGAGTTATATTTAATTAAGGAGAATTATCAATCGTATATTATTATTTGTCGTATAATCAAAAATATATAAATTTTGGATTTTTTTTACAGATCCACCCAAAGATAGAAAAGTACAGTAAACGTACACCTATAATGTAACAAATGTATACCCAACGTTTGATAAAGTTTTCAATCGTATATTCAAAATTGATAAATTTTTCAATCTTTGAATGGACGGACCCAAAAAAATAATGAAGGATTTATGCATTTCATTTTAATTGATTAATATGTCAGCCTAGAAATGGAAAAGGGGAAAAAAAAATAAGTATTGGGGGTGACAAAATGCATACACTTTTATAGTCCACCCTCATTAAAACCCTAATTTATCATCATCTAATGACATGTGATTTACAGCGTGTGTGTGGGTAGCTTTAATGGTCCACAAGCAGAGCTGGCGAAAAAGTAAAAGCAAATGTTTTTTTAATGTTTTTAAATTTTATGATTATTTTGCTTGAAATAGTTAACGCGGAGAGAGCGTCGGGTATTGGCCAGATTCACAGCTCACGATCACATGGGCAGGGCAGGGGAAGGGGGATTCACAACTCCCTACGCTAATTAATTAGTTGACTCACATTCTCTCCATGACTTTTTCTCTTTCCCTTCTTTATTTTCATTTTCATTTTCTATCTAATTTTCCTTCACTTTCTATCCCTAGAAAGAATCAACTACACAGCCTTCTCTTTAATTCACGCCTTTGAAGATTGATGCTTTTCACAATTAATGGGTAATTTGAGGAATTAATTAAGAGGCATTAATGTGCATTATGAAGTAGTTTCTTTTTAATTAACTTTTGGCCTTAGACTTGAATGGATGAGAATAATTTGTCAAATAAAGTGATCTTTATTGTTCTACAGAGTCAAGAACGTAATCAAATAGCTTGTTAATTATTCAATGAAAATATGTTCATTTTGATTGTCAAATTTTACTGATGCCTTTTGTTTGTTTTAAATGTCACATTTAAATATGAGCCTAAGATGAAGTTCTAAAGATATACCTCGATTAGAAAATACATGTTGAGATTACATATGAAGTACTATTATATAACATCCTGGGTATTTAGCATTTACAATACGTTCATCATGTTCATCATGGTCATGTAAGTCATGTATGTGCTATTTTACGCTCGCGTGGTATGTATGCATGTTGACTGCGATTACTGTCCAAGTCCATGAGCATTTGGAATCATTTTGTAACCATTTTGCCTTAGTTAGCGGTCCCTATACCGACATAACAATGGCCATGTATCATGATATGCATTCTGAAATCGGTATATTAGCATACTGGTCATCACCGGTGTATGAAACTTCTAGACACTTTTTGGAACCAATATACCGCTGCCAGTTCATCCATACTGATCATTAAATCGGTCATTGTGCATCTCGAACCTTCGATATTTACGTCAGACACGGGCATATCGGCCACGAGACTGGCATACCGGTCTCTACAAGTTTTATAAAACAGAGCCTTCCCCTTCATTTTTCCAACGAGCTTCTCTCTCTATGGGGGCTCGATTTTTGCCAATTTCAATGCAAAATCTCGAGTTTTCATGCATTTCAAGCTCTAGGAAGATCGATTAAGCTTTCCAATCTTCATTTTGACATTTAATTTTGCATGATTTCATGAATTTTTCGTAACCTCCATGTGTGACCCATTTCAATTTTCACTCATTTTGCACGATTAAGTTGATAATCATCCTTAGATAAGTTGTTATTAACACAATATATGCATGGATTAAGTTAAATTCAAGCCACCACATGTTTGGGTGGTTTTAGCCTAAGGTTTATGTGGTTTGGTATTGGGAAATTGGTGCTCATAATACGTATGTTAAGAGTTTATTATGACTTAGAATCATGCCATTGTAGTCATAATTGTTAATTTTGAGGCAAATTGCAATTTCCCCACATGTTGGTTGAATTAGGGATTTCGATCGTCAAGTATTTTGGGCATTTCAAGTAACTAAACCGGCTACGTTGAAATATTACACCAATATTTCACGAGCATCTCACGTCACGAGCATGTCATGTAATATTAGCAGCTCATTCTAAGTTAAGTAGCATTCCCGCATAGCTTAGAATGTTATAGAGACATCTTAAGCTATCACATCATGATCGTAAGCATGAATACACGCATTTCACACATCATGGCATTCACAAGCATGTTTAGAATCATTATGTTCGAGTCTGCGAACCGTACTTGAACACATGATAGATGTCACGCATGAGCCCCCCCCCCCCCCCCTCAAGTTACTTTCAGGCACACCAACATTAGGATGTCGGTATTATGAGTGAACATTATTCCTTTCCTTGTATTCTCATGTACTAAGTTTATGTTATACGTTATCAATTTATGTCTTCAGTTTTACGTATTCAACTTACATTGTCAGTTTGCAATTTCATTTTCATTTACAGCTTACGCATTTAGTTCATTTATTCAGTCTATGTTTTCAACTCATGAAATCAAGTTTACGAATTCAGTTCATGAATTCAGCTTATGTTTTCAAGTTCATGTATTTAGTTTATGTATTCAGTTTATATTTTAGTTTACATTATACGTCATATGTTTACAATTCACGTAGTCAGCATGTGTGTGTGTGTGTCCATATTATATATGATGGTTAGGTTTCGTTCGAACGACACCCATTTCATACGTATTCCAAAATAAGTAATGGGTCCCCTAGGATCTTATATGTATAAGGCAATACATGTCAATCCATGTTTTTCTGTTTAAGCCGACATAATGATCATTGTTTTCATGTTTATAATTCACGGACATGTATAAGCAATCTGTCATATTTTCAATCACATATTACAATTCATGACAAGTTTATAGTTTTCAAGTTACGTTGCAGTCTTCAGCTTCATGAATAATTCACATCACGGTCAAGGTCATGACATGTTTCCTGCTTTATCTCATTCATATTATTATGCTTCAGTGTTCAGTCATGTTACAGGTTCTCATATCATGACACAATATACGCATTGCATATGCATCTTGTTATGTTTCATGATCCAAGTTTGACGTAGCTCTTCAGTTACTTACGTATATGACAACACGTTAGTTTACGTCCTTATAACCACTCACTAATTAAGTTGTTTGTTTGACTTACTCTGTTCACTTTCAGTCTTATATGCATTTCATGTACGCACATCGAGGAATGAATTTTGGAGGAGATGGGAACCAACATCAGTCATTAGCATCACGGTCATCAAGAGCACGGAGCCAAGGTCCAATAATTTTGTACTATTATCAAGTTAGGCCATGAGGCCGAGTTATGTATGCACGTATGTATAATCATGTTATGTATGTCATATGCTTCATGCAATTCATGTTCAATGTATGACAACCATACATGCATTTAGTTTATTCAGCTCAGTCATGAATCACAGTACAATATGTATGTCTAAGTCATATTACGATCATATTGCAAGTGTATGTAAGTTCAGATTTTAATATCGGCCCGAGGTTGTTTTGCATGTTGGGTTGAGTTGTAATGTATGAATTACATAGACAGATCTCCTCATGGTGCTGGACATTGATTAAAGTTGTATGACGTTTAGGAAACATCATATCGAAATTTTTAGTAAATCTATCAGGATTAGTCACGTAGGCATGTATATAAGTTAGTCAGCATAGTATCAATCACGACACGTCATATATGTGCACGTTTGAGGTCCAAAGAGATGATAACGATGTATCATGTCAGTCACATGTCCGAATTTTCCGAGGATTAAAAAAACATGTGCGAAAATAGGATCAATCCCTCTATATGACATCCAAGACTCTAATGCTAATAAACCCCTAATTTGTTATGTCTGGGGCCTTTTGGCTCTTCTTTTCTCATGTGTAATCTCTCACTTCCCACAATAATAGACTATAAGTCTACAACATTCCCATCACAATTACAATAATTTTTTATCTCCAAAAATTTACACATCTATCATCCACACACAAACTCAGTCCCACAAATAAAAAATAAAAAATAAAAAAGTAAGAGAAACAAAAACTTATACACCAATCTCTTATTATTATTTTTTTATAAAAAATTAATTCTGTCTCTATCAATTGTATCATATAATGCTAACAATTTTTATAAACAGGAGAATCTACTTCACATGAACATATTATCTTCATAATTATAGAATAATCAACATTATGATTGCTATTGCCATTGCTATTACTATTACTATTAATTCTATCACCGCCACGTTGTATTAACCCAGAATTTGCTGCTGCTTTTGAACTCGAGCCAGTGAGTGAACTCGCATCCGGGATTGACTCAGTAGAAGTAATCAAATTAATGTTCTTCAAAATATGCTCATTACCGACGAGTTGACTCAAAACACTCGACTCAGTAACCGAACTCTTCTTCTTGTGTTGCATTGCGGCTCTCACTATTTCAGTCAACATGGCATTAGATAATCTCCGAACTCCCCGAGCTCCACCGGTTATGATCGCTGAGTTAACCGAGTGGTGCTGAGTTTTGTCCGAGTTTCTCTTACCATGCCTATCTGAAGGCTTCAAAGAGACATGCACTGACTCGGGACTCTTACTCCTGACTCCGCCGAGTGGGTCTCCGAGTAACAATAAACGCTTTACATCCACTAACGCTATGTGCTTAAAATTACGCCTGACTCGCCCGAGTAGCATCGGGTAACAAGCCCATCTTCGCAAACTCATTGGAACGTGATCTAAAAACCCAGCAAGCGAATTCTCCGGGTCCAACTCGGACACTTCAAAACCAACAATTGACCCGTAACTCAACCGAGTCAACTCAGCACCTTGAACATTCTCATCTTCAAGAACCGTCGATGAGTTACTGTAATTCCCTCGAATTCTTTTCCCCCACAAAGGCTCCCCCACTTCCTTGTCGTTCCTCACAGCCTTCACAAACTGAGTCACATCAAAACTCAATACGGAGTTAGTCTTCGTGTTGTTGAATCCCTTGTAATGCTGTACGAGTTTCAAGAACGAGTCGTTCTCTTCAAGAATTAAAGAATCAAATTTCGACGATGCGGCAAAGAGAAACGCGACGTCAGCTTTAGCAGTGAGGCCGGAGCGATGCAAGACTCGCAGAAACAGTCGGAATTCATCTTCCTTGACGTCCTCCGTTAAGTGGGCGACGAGGAAATCGGGAACGGCCTTGGTGCCACGGCGGTAAAGGGTGCCCATTCCTTGTAAAGCAAACGGATTTCGAAAGGGCTGGTGTCGAGACGGTGTCGTTTTGAGGAAGTCGAAGAAAGAGAATGGGTGGTGGGACTGGGGGGAATTTGGTTTTTGAGATAAGAAGCGACGTGGGGTGGTGATAGAAGAAGTGGGGTGGATATTGGAAGGTTCGAAAGTGGAGAGAGTGAAGAGAAGAAGAGTGAAGAAGAGTAAGAGAGCACATATTGAGATAGTGGACTGTGCTTTTGTGAATAAGATGCTTGAATTTGTTCTCTTGAATGATGATGATCTTGTTGTTGTGGCAGGAGAAGAAGAAGAAGAAGAAGAAGCAGCCATTAAGAGATTGGTTTTGTTGCTGGGTTGTTCATAATTATCATCTTCAGGGAAGAAGATTAGAAGTAAGCCCATGCCCCAGTTTTCGCTGCTCTTTGGCTTGCCTTTTGCTGTCAAATTGAATCTCATCTCTCAGATTCTGATAAGAAAACTGTTTATGTGAGAGCGAGCTTGCTTATGCTTTGATGATGGGGGGCTTCTTGTTTCTGTTACTAGTTACTACTACTTCATACATGTGTCTCTCTCAAATTACTTCTACTCTATTGTATTCTAGTTGTGGGGTTTTACATTTATGATCCTTTTTAAAAAAAAAAATTTATTTGTGAAGAATTTGGGATTTCTGAGTCGGTTTGTTAATTTTAAGATATGATGAATAAATGAATCGAGAATAGCAAAGCATGGAATGTAATTGTGACAATTTGGAAATAAATCAAAACAAATTATATTTAGATACATTTTGAATTAAATCACATGACATGAAGATGAACTATAATCATACTTGAAAAATTGTAGTCCGGATTTGGGGACAGTTTACACAGACGACCACAAGTCTAAGATGATCTATTTTTTCTTTTTGTTTAATTTTTTTTTAGATCATATTTTATGACACACATATACGACCCTAAAATTCAAGACCACCCATAAAATTTTTTTAGTCAACATGCCAAATATTTCTTGGGATTCAATGTGACACGATAATGTTATTCTCATATTATTATTTTTTGGGAAATTATCAATAGTATAATTAAAAATTGACACATTATCAAAAATACACAAAATTTAGAATTTTGTTCACCGGTCCATCTCAAAATTATAAATTATATCAATTTATAAATTTGGATATATAATTGAAATATGTATCAAACATTAGGTATACATCTGATACGAAATAGATGAATATTTTTTTATACTTTATAATATTTGGGTGAACCGGTAAACATAATTTAAGAATTTGTATAATTTTAATAATTCCTATTTGATAATTTTAGTGTTGTTACATTACATTTTTGTCATATATATGTAGTTATTATACTTGGACCACGTTATTTTTACCTTCATTTTTATAATAGTAAAGAGTAAATAATATTTTCAACAAAATACAAAAAAATAATAATTATGTAATACTCGGATGACATATAATACTCGGATGACATACTCACATATCTTATCCATGCAATGGAATGGAATGGAATGGAATATGCCATTTTGAGGCTCTAGAATTTCACTTTTATTTCTCCAATTAATTCAAAATTATTAAATGTAAAACGATTGATCATTGGGCCATGTTACTTATACGCTGCTCATTAGTCAAGTGTAATAGGTATGATTCGCGAAAGATCATCATATCAATTTAGATAAATTATTATTTAACGTTTGTCCAATTCAAACAAATAACTATCAAAGCAAGTGATTATTGATTAATTTTTATCATCGCGATTTTATAAAATTAAATTAATAAATTTATTAAAATAAAAATCATATTATAATAAAAATACAGAATTCTATCATAATAATAAAACATATTATATAATCCTACAAAAATAAAAAATAAAAAACACTATAAATTATCTCCAATTATCCTAATATCTAAAATTAATTTTTTTTATTAAATTATAAAATTAAAACATCTCTATAATTATTTTTTATTATTAAATTATAAAATTAAAATAATAAATTATTAACATAAAAAATCTATATATTTAAATTAAATATATATTTACAAATTAAATATTTTTAAGTTTCTTCACCACGCTACGTAGTGACTTTATATTAAAGTTATAAAATCAAATTAATAAATCTATTAAATAAAAATCATATTACTAAAAAAATATATATTATAATTTTATAAGAATTCTACTATAACAAGAAAACATATTATAGTATTCTATTAAAAAAATATTATTAAATTATTTACAATTAACCTAATCTCTACAATTATTTTTTATTATTAAATTATAAAATTAAAATATCTCTACAATAATTTTTATTATTAAATTATAAAATTTAAATATCTCTAAAATTATTTTTTATTATTAAATTATAAAATTAAAATAATAAATTATTAACATAAGAACCCCATTATAATATAAAAATATAATCTACTATTAAGTAAGAAACGTATTAATTTAATTAATTAATTACTTAATATTTTAATTTATTATTAAATTATAAAATTAAAATATCTTTACAATTAATTTTGTATTAAATAAAAAACCTATTACAATAAAAATATATATTATAATTTTATACGAACTGTATTATAATAAGAAAACATATTATACTATCATATTAAAATTATACAAAAACACTATTAAATTATAAAATTTAATTAATAAAACTATTAAATAAGAACCTTATTATAACAATAAAAATATATTATACTCCCTGATTAATTTTTTGTCTAATATCATAGATGATCCGACAAAGAATATATATATATATATATATAAGTTAATTATTTTTAAGTTTTCTAATAACGTCACATGACACCTAATATATACAATTAATTTTTTTATTACCCGTTATAATATGCAGATATAATATAATCTTCTAATAAAATAAAAAATATATGTAACACATAATCTCTACAATTAATGTTTGTATTATTAAATTACAAAATAAAAATAAAAAACCTATTACAATACAAAAATATAATCTCCTATTAAAATAAGAAACCTTAATAGTAGTCACCCACAAAACCTAACCAATTTTTTTGGATTTCGAGTCTATTATTATTTGTTAATTTATTTTCAATTATTTTTATAGATTTTTTATCTCATGATTTTTTTATTCTTTATTATTCTTTATGATGCAAATTCTGACTATTAGCTCTTGCACAATGAGTCAAAAATATTATTTGAGAACTGAGAGATAAATGAATGAGACATAAATATTACGTGTAAGTAAATCAATTATCTCATATAAACTATAAAACCGACAAAATCCGGAACATTTACAAGTTAATACCTAAAATATATGCTCAACTCGCATAAAGTGCAGACTCTGTACTAGTTTTTAATAAAAAAATAATATTGTGAAAAAAAAATTTGTTTTTGTAATAATTTCTCGTCTTTTGAAAAATATGACCTTGCAATACTTTTCTAGTAAAGTTAAAAAGTTTAACATAACGAAATATGTAAAAGAATGAAACTATGCTCCGGAGACTTGTAGGAATACTTTTCAAGTGGTTTTCTTTGATTAGAGAATTATTAAAAAAATCATTTCTACCCATATTAATTTCTAAAATTGACAAGCTCTTAATGACTTTAATAAATAGTCTTAATTTTCTAAAAATTTTATTATTTAATCCAAAGTGTAATCATAAGTCGGCTTTCATCATATTTATATCCAATGGCGGAGCTAGGAATTCGACTTAAGAGAGGTTGAATTCTAACGTAATAGATATCAATATTCTTCTATACATGAATATATGTATCTGTGTTTTAAAGGTACTGCCCCACATTTTTCAAACAACCGCTTAGACCCTTAGGCAAGGTAACTAGTAAAAGTTATTTATATAATAGGTACGTTCTGCAAAATCTTAACCCGTAAGTCTTATGGTGCATAAATCAAAAATAAAAAAGCCAGCAATTCATTTGACTTCGTAATTTTTTTTCAAAAAGTGAGAGGGGCTTAAGGCCCCTCTCATCCTTGACTAGCACCGTCATTGTTTATATCCTTACTTTACCTATCTCCATTCTAATATATATATTTTTAAATACGTGATTTTTTTTTTTTATAATTAATGTTCATGGCGAATAGTGAAGTTAACTGCTCATGTGTTTTTTTAAGGTTTAGATTTTAAATATATTTTAAGGTAATTATTGATGTGTATATGAAATATTCATTGTTCACGTGAACACTATTTCTTTAACGGCTGAACATGTTCAATATATTTTTAGATATGTAAAATGATATTGTAACCGTGATTGAGTATTTATAACTGTCATTGTAACTGAGAAATGTGATTGAATATTTGTAAATGACATTATAATTGAAAAATGTAATTGAGAATTATATATGTGACTGGTATTGTGACTAAGTTATATGTGTGTATGTGACAATGAATGTGATTGTGACTATGTGGCCGTGACTATGAATATGTGACTGTGACTATGTGAATGTGACTTTGATTATTTGACTATGACAATGACTATGTGAATGTAACAATGAATTTGACTATTTGACTATAACAATGATTGTGTGACTGTGACTATAATTTCCACGTTATAATAATTTTAGGACCGATTTTGATTTTATAAAAATCATAATTTGATAAAGCCTCTTTGATGAAACTTATCGGAGAACATGTTAATTGTATGTAGCATTATTACAGATTGTGATTTGGAGTTTGGATGAAGAAGATATAAATATTTGAAAATGATTGATTGATAATGTATAAATATAAAATTCATTTTTATCAAAAAGATTCTATCGAAACATATCAAACATAGTAATTGTTTTACAGTTTATTATTTATAAATCAATAATATGTAAATTTTTTGAAAAACTTAATATTTGGGGAGGTATTTAGTTTTTAAATATTAAGTTGGAAAAAAAAATATCATTTTTCTCCTCCCATACATCGTTATTTATTTATTTTTTGTTTTTTGATTGTTAACCTTAAAATAACATTATTTTAACATTTATATTTATGTCTTTTTACATGTAGGTATACTAAATAGAAAAAATCATTTCTCGTTGAAATAAATTCGAAGCATCTTAATTATTTTGAGACAAGTAAAATTATAGAAACTCAAATTTCAAAATGAAAAAAAAAAAACTTAATTTTCTGAATTGTTTTATGAAATAAAAAATAAATTTGATTTAAAATTAAATATTTATTTTTTAAAAAAATTAAATATTAGAACAATTATCCCGGAAAAATAATCTCATTTGTTTAGAGCGTTGCTCGTGGTTAAAAAAACAAACAAATAAAAACCAAGCTGCCGACAATATGGGAGGTGATTGGGCATTCGGGAATTTTGAAGACGAAATTTGGTGTCAAATTGTTCACGGAATGAAGACACGTGTGCATTGGGTCCCACTAAATTGAACGATTCATGATCTAAATAATCCTGTGTAGCGCATTGACCTCACACTAACAATGCTTTACACGTTCACACACAGTAACCAAGCCCAATAAGGCCAGCTCACAACCTTCGACGCGTGGACGACGCGATTGCTTTTATCGGTACCATAAATATTATTAACTGTAACGTCAGCGTGTCAGATATTTTTTGAGTTCCCCGGTAATTTGTCCGTGTTGGTTACGCGCGTAAAATGAGCAGTGGTCTGCGGTTTTTGAGACAGAGTAGGACAACAAGATCTGACGGACGAGATCGTCTGAGATCATATACTTTGATTGATGGGTCCCGACGGACTTCATTGTCCACTAGTTTTGACGGTGGCGGATCTGAAAGTTGAAGAAGAAGTTTCCATGAAACAAAGCACACGTGTTACTTAAGTTTCTCCAGTTGTTGTCCGTACATCGGGAAATACGTTCTCCTTGGCTCGATTTAAGCTATTTTGTGAACGAATTTTTTTATTTATTATTATTTATTATTTATTATTATTATTTTTTAATGCAAGAATTTGTGGATGATGATAATTGTCACTTTTCTAATATTTCACATGTCTCTTTAGTTAATTGTGTGAACATTTTCAAATATTGATACCATATTTTTGGGCTCACAATTTGCCAAATGACAACCATACACTTCATTTAACTTGCATCAATTAGGAATAAGGACCCACTGGTCCAAAAAAAATGATTTTAAAAAAGTTAATATTTTTTTTTTCCAGAACTAACACATAACCGACACTTTATGCGGGTTGAACATAAATTATAGATATTCATCTTATAAATGCTTCAAATCTTATCGATTTTATAGTATAAATGAGACAATTACTATACTTACACGTAATATTTGTATCTCGTTCGTTTATCTCTAAACTCTCCAATAATATTTATAATTCCCTGCATAAGAGCTAATAGTCAGAAGCTGCATCATGAAGCTTAATAAATAATAAAAAATTCATGAAATAAAAAACTTATAAAATATTTCAAAATAAAATAAAAAATAACAATAGATCAGACATCCAAAAAAAATTATTTAGATATTTTGGGCGGCTTTAGGTTTCTTACTTTAATAGAAGATTATATTTTTATATTGTAATATATTTTTTATTTTTATTTTTATAATTTAATATAAAAGTATTAATTGTGGAGATTATGTGCCACATATTATTATTATTATTTTTAATTTAATAGAAGATTATAACATATTTTCTTATTATAATAAGTGAAAAAATTAATTGTAAAGATTAGGTGTCATATGACGCGATGAGAAAACTTAAAAATATTTAACTTATATAAATGTGTGTGTAAATTTTTTGTCGGATTATCTGTGATATTAATTAAAAAAAATTAATCAGGTAGTATAATATATTTTCTTGTTATAAGGTTTTTATTTAATAAATTTATTAATTAAATTATATAATTTAATAAAAAATTTAATTATAATATGATAGTCTTATTTTAATACAATTCTTATAAAATTATAATATGTATCTTTTAATATAATACATTTTTTTTTAAAAAAAATTAATTGTAAAATATTTTATTTTTATAATTTAATAATAAAAAATTAATTATAGAGTGCCACATATGTTTTCTATTTTAATGAGAGATAATAATGTATTTCTTATTATAAGATGTTTCTTTATTTAAAAATATAAATTAATTAATTAATTACTTTAATAGGTTTCTTATTTTAATAGTAGATTATGTTTTTATATTGTAATAAGTTTCTTATGTTAATAATTTATTATTTTTAATTTTATAATTAATAATAAAAAATAATTTTAGAGATATTTAAATTTTATAATTTAATAATAAATAATTGTAAAGATTAGGTTAATTGTGGATGATTTAATAGTGTTTTTTATTTATTTATTTTCATATGATATTACAATATGTATCTTTTATTGTAATATGATTTTATTTAATTGATTTATTAATTTAATTTTATAATTTAATGAAATCTCCAAGTGGCTCAAGGATATATAGAAATATAATATTAATAAAATAAAATTATTTTAAAAAATAATAAAATAAATATGTCACGTCAATATGAAATCTTATCATTAAAATGATAAATCATTCTTTAAATATATGATATTAAATTAATGAGTTAAAAGTGTTGGTTTGCGTGAAAAATTATATCTAACTCCCTACAATTATGGTAGGACATGGAAAACTAAGCAGAGCTACTTAAAACCCACCAGACCAAGTTGAAAGTCAATTTTCTTGTTTAATATAATATTTTCATATTTAATGTATAAAATTTTATGAAGTTTGTTAGTTCCATTTTTATTAACAATGTCCATAACAAAACAAGTTCAATTGAATTGTAATGAGTCTTGAAGATCTCAGAGCAATTGGACTGGTATTTGACATATTGTGTGTGAATGAATCAGATATGCATTAGTGATGTGTTCGTTTTTACATTCGAATGAGTGGTGTTAGTGTCACATTCGTATTTGAGTTTGAACGAAACTTGGTAGAAGGTTCTCGTGCGTGGTGTGTTCATCTTCCCGTTCGAACGAAACCTTACAGTGAGTTTGCATTTGTGGTGTGTTCGATATATCGTTCGAACAAGTTTGCAGAATAGCACACGTTCGACTCGTGTTCTTGTGGCATTCGAACGCCTGTGTATAAGTAGGTTATTTTGGATGCTTTTTAAGCCTGTTTTGCACAAGGAAACCCTAACATTTGCCCTACATATATAAACAAATATTAAACCACATTCCTTTAATCTAAAAACATTCATAACTTTTCAACCTTCTTGATTTCACCTTGAAAACTCTTTTGATTTTCTTGTCTTCTATATTTTTGTGAGATCGACCTTTGTTAATTCGTCAACACAACCAAACCCAATTTCCTAAATATTCAGAGTTCTCAAGGAGGAAGATTGGCAGTAGGAGTTCCGACATTCAAAGATTGAAGAGTAGATCGGCTCAGAATCTTCAGAGGTTCCGAAGAAGACCGTGTGGTGCGGGCTCGATGAGTTATTCGAGCCTTATAGTCTAGAGGTATTATAGTCGGTGGAATTACTGTCATCGGTCTTATACCATCGCTATAAGTATTTCTTATTATAGTGGATTTTGGTTGGTAGCCTATATACCCAAAGTGGTTTTTTACTCGCACGAGTTTTCCACTTCGTCAATAAAATTATTGTGTTGATTTTGTGTTATTACTTGAATATTTGTTTTATATAATAATATAATAGACTTAAGGGTGCTTGTTGGAAATCCATAGAAATAATAGTTATGACTAATCTTAATTATTGTGTTAATTCCGTAAAGGGTCAGAATCTTAGACTAAAACTGAATTTTCATTTGGTATTAGAACCTGACCTCGTTCTTGTCTCATTTAGCTATGGAGAGAAAACAACCCTTAAATTGTCTCTCATTCTTTGATGAGACTGAGTACTTGCATTGAAAGGTTCGTATGAGAACGTTCCTTAAGTCCTTAGATGAGAGGGTCTGGATGTCAGTAGAGTACGGGTGGAAAAATCCTATAGTTGTAGTTGATGAGGTCTCTTCCCCTAAAGATAAATTGACCTAGAATAAAGAAGAATTTGATGCTAGTAATAGGAACAATAAGACAATTAATTCTATTCATGGTGTTTTTTGCTCCGCCGAGATTAGGAGAATATCTATGTGTGAAATAGCCAAGGATGCATGTGACATCCTTCAGAATGTGCATGATGGCACACTATCTATTAAAAATAATATACTACAAGAACTTGCCACTAGATTTGAGGTCGTTAGGATGAAAGGTGATAAGAACTTCAATGAATTTTACGCTGAGATTAACGATATAGTTAATTCAAGCTTTAACCTAAGTAAGATTATTCCTATGAATATGATAGTTATTAAAATCCTTAGATAAATGTCTGATAAGTTCTTACCAAAGATTACAACCATCGAGGAAAATAATGACTTAGACTACCTCAAACTAGAGGACCTCATAGGAAAATTTCAGATTTATGAGAAAAAAATTTCTGGATATTGAAAGCCCAAAACAATAGCAATGAAGATTGCAAAGAAAGTTAGTCATGATCCGTCAAGTGTTGTTAATGATGATAACCTTACAGATTCTGATTTAGCCATGTTTTCTAAAAGATTTAGGAAATTTCTTAAGATGAAGAAGAGTGGTTGTAGCACTGATAGGGATAAGAGGGACAATCCTAGTGAGAGTAAACGTAGTAGGAGGGAGTCTAGAGAGGATAATGATAACAAACCTCATGTTATCCAATGCTATGAATGTGAAGGGTATATGCATATTAGATCTGAGTGTCCCACATACCTAAAGTCTAAAGGCAAGAAAGTCATGGCAGCCTCACTTAGTGATTCAGAATGTGGCTATTCTTCTAATGAGTCTCCTAATGAGAAAAATGATTTCATTGCTTTTACTGCTAGTGTGATCGGTGAGAGAGAGGATAATATTAGTAATGAAGATATTGGATTAAAATTCTCTTACGATGACTCTATAGATGAGGATAATATTCAGATAACATGTACTGAATTGTTTAATAAGAGTCTAGCTATCAAGAAAATGAATATTGAGGTCAATAGTAGACTGAGAAAAATAGAGCTAGACAAGAATGAAACTCAAACTAAGTTTGAACAATGCTTTATGATGATTGATGAGCTTGAGAAGAGGAATAAAAGACTAGTTGATAGAGTCCAATTCTTAGAAGCAAAACTTGAAAATGCTAGAACCCAGTTATCTATATTTTTTCGTGGGACTAATAAATTAGACCGCATTTTAGGGATTAACGTTGAGTCTAATTATGATAAGGCATCATCGTCTAGAGCTGTACTGATCCATCCTAAACGTGACTCAGGTAAGAAACTTGTTGATTATAGTCATGTGATTCCCATTGTTGTTCCTCATAATGTGTCCCAATCTCAATCTAGAGGTGTAGTGGGTAAACCATACTCTCGTCCGAGGTTTGTGCATGTATGCCACCACTGTGGCAAGACATGACGTATTACGCCTAAGTGTTTCATATTGCACAAGCAAAATAAAAGGCCTAAAAGTGTTTCACCTAGATTTGATTCTTCAAATCTAGTTTTTCAAGTTTCTGTACTAGCTAAACAGACTCAATTATTTAGTTAGAAACTTACTTTGTTGACTAAGAGTTCTCAAGAAAAAATGATACTTTTAAAAAAGTTCAAGTGAGGAAGCGCAATGACTTCCCATATACTTATGAATACTTTGACCCTCGCTGGCATGATGAGAGTGCACTTCGGTTTACTTCCTCTTAGTTGTTGCATTTTTCCCAATGCATGTGTGTGCGAGTGTGTCTTATATTTTTACATGACTGTATTTGTTTCCACTGTATATAGGTATGTGTGTTTGTTTTATCTTTGTTATATGTCCATTGGTATATAAGATGAAAATCTGAACATAAATTTTATAAGCGATTCTGAATGGACGCTAGTATGATCTTCACTCGCGAATACAACTCCACATACCATTGGATAATGACAAGCCATATGTGTCTTTGTTTGTGATAAAAGAAAAAAATAGAAAATGAAAAAGATAAAAAATATTTTATAGCTTGATAGAACATGGAAAGCTTGTTGCATGTGCTCATGGAATGTAGGATATATGATTATGCATGTTTAATATGCTTTTATTTTTCTTAATGCTCTATGTACATGAGTGTGTGATAAATACCCTTGGTACATCTTATGCTTGCATTTCACTTACACATCTTTTTATTGTTAAGATTTGGTCGTATGTATGAGTTTTTGGATTGGCAGTCTAATCTCTGTCATACCTAGATCACCTTATTAGTGTGACATTTGACTAGATGATCTTATGATATCCCCTTATAAAAGAAAAGAAAAGAAAAATATATAGTTTAAATGAGTATCAAGTGCAAAAGAGCCAATAAGTCAATTTCAAAAGATAAGGGCAAAAACCCGTCACTCGATTTTTTTTTATTTATGAGCTCATCATATTTAGGGGGAGAATATTATAACATACAACCAATATTGCTTATTTTTCCAGGTCCTAGTGGTTCTGGGTTTAAACACATATTTCGTGGACTTGGTGTGTCAAGAGATGAGATTTCTTTGGCTGCGTCCCGCTCATAAAATAAGATCTTAAGCCTTGATTTGTTGTGCATTTATTTTTCACGTAAGTGCTTGCTATGATTTGGTGTTTATGCATATGCATGTGTATAGTATTTAGCATGACCTAAAGTGCTGAATATTATTTCATGTCATAAACAATTGAATATTGATTGGGTATTATTGCACTTACTTGAAATGTTATTTCAGTCATTTTTGATTTATCTTTTTTTAACTCATTGGTGCTTGTGTGGGCTTCTTGTCATGACATACTATTTTTTCTTTGTTGCATATTTATGAGTTTTTACTTCTCATGTATTATTTTGCTAACTGAGTAAGACTGTTAGTGAGGGGGAGTAAGTCAAGTTTGTTTACATATTCTCTCGCATGTGATTCTAATTTATCCGTTGTCATTTCGTGACAAAAAAGAGGAGTAGTATATCTACTTTATATCTCTTTTCTAGGAAGAGTAAGAAAAAATTAGTAGTAGGATATCTACATTTACATGCATGAGATTTTTATTTCATTTTATCTGGTCTTTATATTCCCTATGCTTTTTCACGGTATAATGTTATTTGTGGATGTTTTAGGTGAGTAAATTAGTGGTTGTGGTGGCATCGAATTCATGACTACTTGGTTAGATATTAGATCGAGTTATATTGTAATAAGTCAATATTTTATGAGAGTGGCATTAGAGTCACGTTTGTATTTGGGTTTGAACAAAACTTGAGAGAAGGTTCTCGTGCGTAGTGCGTTCATCTTCCAGTTTGGACGAAACATTCCAGTGAGTTTGCGTTCGTGATGCGTTTGATATAACGTTTGAACAAGTTTACGGAATAACGCGCATTCGACATACATTCTTGTGGCATTCGGATGTCCATTCATAAGTTAGTTATTTTGGATGCATTTTTAAGCCTGTATTGCATAAGAAAACCTTAACATTTGCCATACCTATATAAAAATATATTAAGCCACATTAACAATTGTTGGAAACACATTCCTTTGAGCAAAAAAAAAACATTCATAACTTTTCCATCTTCTTGCTTTCACCTTAAAGACTCTTTTGATTTTCTTGTCTTCTCTATTTTGATAAGATCGACCTTTGTTAAATCGTCAACACAACCAAACCCAATTTTCTAAACCTTTATAGTTCACAAGAAGGAAGATTGGTAGTCGAAGTTTCGACGTTCAGAGCTTGCAGAATAGATTCGCTCAGAGACTTCAGAGATTATGAAAAAGACCATGTGCTGCGGGCTCAAGGAGTTCTTCGAGTTCTTATGGTCTAGAGGTATTAGAGTCAGTGGAGTTGCCACCATAGGTCTTATACCATCGCTGTAAGTATTTCTCATTATCGTGGATTTTGGCTGGTAGTCTAGATATCCAGAGTAGTTTTTTACTCGCACCAGTTTTTCACTTCGTCAACAAAATTATTGTGTTGATTTTGTGTTGTTGCTTGAACATTTTGCTTTATATAATAATAGCATAAACTTAAGGGTGCTGGTTGGAAATCCATAGAAACGATAGTTAGGATTTGTTTTAATTGTTATGTTAATTTCGCAGAATCTTAGACTAAAACTGAATTTTCAAAATTGATGCTAGGTGGGTAATAAGATTGTAATTTCCATGTTTAATGCCTCAGTTTCATGTTTAATGTCCAATATTTCTAATTAACGTGAGGTGAGTACTAATTTTATTAGTTTCATATTCAATATCATATTTTCATGTTTAATGCCAAAATTTCAAGTTAACATTAGATGGGAAAAAATATCGTATTTTTCACATTTAATGTCATATTTTCATGTTGCCCAAAATTTCAAGTTAATAATATGTGAGAAATAATTTTATTATTTTCATGTCTAATACCCTATTTTTATGTATAATGTCCAAAATATTAAATTAATATTAGGTGGGTAATAATAATATTATAATTTCACGTTTAATGTCCTATTTAATAATATTATAATTTTCACGTTTGATATTCTATTTTCATGTTTAATGTCCAAAATTTAAGGTTAATGTTAATAAATCTTAGATTTTCCATATATGCATGTTTGTTACCCGTTTTCCATGATTAATACCTAAAATATAAAGTTATTGTTATAAATTTTAAGATGCGCAATAGTTTTGGGTCAAATATTTGTCTATAGTGTAAAATACAAAATTCAAATTCAATGCACATATTTTCATGTTTAGTGTAGCATATTTTTATGTTGAATATCTAAATTTTAGGTTATTTGATATTCAAGTAACTGATATTTTTAATTTTTATTGTATTAAAAATTTAGATTTAATCTGACGGTAGATAGCCCTTGCACTTATATTGCCAATACTGTAGCCACCCCCATATTTTTATTTAACGTGTTTTTATGAAACAGTAGATTTATCGCCACTTTAATTACAATTTACTAATGGCTAAAGTCAATAAGTATGGTTTATTTAATTAATCAATTCAGACAGTTCTTAAACATTAAAGAGTTGACATAAAAACAAGTATATTTTAGGGAGCTATATGTGTGTTGTGTGTATATATGTGTAAAAGTTTAGAAAGAGGTTAATAATACCCACATTTAAAATTTTTCAGTTTATCTTGTTGGAGAATATAAGAATAAATGTAATGGGGAGTCTAGTTTTGAAACGTGTATTACACTTTCTTAAAGTAATATTTTCCAATATTATGTGTTGTAAGGATGACAAGCAAATTCACGGTAGGATACAACAAAACTCTTAGAAATACAACACAATACTCCGTTGAATCTCTACTTGAGAATTCATAAAAGAAAAATATTATCTCATATGAACAAATCTACGCATTTTTTTTGGAAACGTTGGAAACCCCGCCGTCAAATCACTCGACCAAGGCTTAAGCATAGTAGGTAAAACCCCCGGCTGTCCCATCATTTTATAAAAATGCATCATCTGGAATCGAACCTATGACCTGGAGGTCAGAACCTGAGACATACACCACCAAGTCACGTCCCTTGGGGATAACAAATCCACGCCTTATACATAGGCAATGGAGAGTTGTCGTGTTTTTGTTGGAATTGGTACTTGGAGCACCAATTCGAATAATGTATTGTACATTATATTTTATTATTTATTAATAAAATAACTAAATTTTCATTTCAACATTGTTAATGGTAATGTCATTATGCATATTAGATTAATATATATAAATATGCTAAGAATGACATCTACCTTAGAATAGTCATGTGGTTATATTGAACACTGAATGGTCCGACATTGGGATAATATTGCTACTATAAACTATTTTTAAAGAAAAATATTCATAGTCGTTGGTTTTGAAATACAGTTGAATTCCTATAACCGAGAAGACAAGTACATGTCGTATATTAGAATTGGAGTTCCGATGGTTTAACGCGATATACTGTAACATCCCACCTAGGCTAGGATGCTACCGAAAGGAGACAAGAAAACCCATCTCCATAAGCCTCTGATTCTAACGAAAATTCGGCATGACGTATGCAGAATATCATGCAACCTGGCTTATAGCCAGCCCCGGAAACAACCTGCTATGCAATTCAATCATATGCAATCATCACCTAGGCCTCAGGCCTGAACTCAATAAACGAAAGTAAATCACTTAGCCTCCAGCCAGAACTCAAAATAAAACTATACTTATACATAACTCTTACATATGAGATACAAATGCAAATACAAATACAAGGGGCCATGAGGACCCATAACTTGACCCAGGACTCAAAGACTCTCTTGACTGTAATTGGGGCGATCCAATGTCTTCAAGGTCTTCACTGAAATCCTGCTGGCTCAATAACGACTGCTACTGACCTGCAAAACTAACAAACTATTTTGGTGTGAGTCACAATGACTCAGTAAGTAACCTTGCTCATAACTTGAGCGTCAAACACACACAAAGTCTGAATTCCATTTACAAACATATTACTTAATACTATCCTTTTATCTGATTACTCACATACTTTAAATTCTGTTTATCATTTATAGTTTAAACATCTTAATATATATACACATATACATCAAGTTTCCATATCACTGACAACAATGTCATTTATTAAAACTCATTTAGTCTACTTACACATACTCAGGTTCTGTTTACTAGTTATATTATCATACATCCATAATATACGTGTCAATTCTATATATCATTAATAGCCTTATCAAACCCATCAAGCTTTTGCTGCGCAACTCAACTATCTACGTGTCAAATCTATATATCATTAACAGTCTTATCAAACCCATCAAGCTTTTGCTACGTAACTCAACTATCTTTCTACTTTCCTATTCATTCTTTGCCAGTTTGGTTTGGACACTTAATATAGTTATCTTTCTTTTATTTCATTGAAATATCATCAAATCGGTAATATAAAATATTATTTCTATTCACATACTATTATCAACCACGTACTCATATATATAGAATCATGTTATCATACATCAATGCTTTCTAAAATACTAATTATATGTAGACATACAATACATATAAACATCAGTCATATACTTATATGAATGTGATCACACTAACATGCATTAACATCTCAGATGTTTTCTAGAGCATATGACCTTTATACCCATCTTGTGAATCATACTCTACACAACATGCCATGCTTTTATGAACTATTACTTTAAAACCTTTTCTGAAAAACTTACATATGGATGTACTAATGCTTTCATGCATAATATCAACTATATGCATTTTCAAATGATAACCAAAATGTATGATTTATATGCATGATTTGTAAACTTTACTCTACTTAACATGCTATGCTTTTAGAAAATGCTTTCTGAAAACCCTTTCTGAAGAACTCTTTTCTGAAAGTTTATTTCTGAAAACTCTTTGCTGAAAACTTTACTTGAAAACTGATTTCTTCTTAAAATTCTGTATTTCTTATAAAACTACTGTTGCTGGAAACTTTCTTTTCTAAAAAGCTCTTTCTAAAAGATATAACGGAAAACTGAAAACTGAAAACTGAAAAACTGTTTCTAAATTCTATTTCTAAAAACTATTTAATCTCCGCCCGAAGGCGCATCTCCGCCTGAAGGCGCATCTCCGCCCAGGGATGTACCATCTGAGCGCTGAGGATCTAGGGGCGTCCCCCAAGTCCTCCACATGTCCACATGCATCTAAATCCGTCAATTCCAGTTAGTGTACAGCTGAGATGAGTCAAATCCAAAATCCCGAATCCATATGAAATCCGTCAATTCCAATATATGATAACTCCGGGATTTACTAAATCCCACTAAATGTCAAACTGAAAATCATTTCTCAAATCTCAAAGACTCTCTGCAAATCTCGAATTGAAAATCGTTTCTCAAATTCTCGAAGACTTTGTAAATCTCAATCTGGAAATCATTTTTAAGTGTTTCTGAAAACACTGAAAATCTCATTAACTTATGAAAATATTCTGTTTATGTTAATGCACCCAAAATATACGCATTCACTCAATAATACTCATACACACACATATACTTTCGTTGCATGATCTCGTATTCTCATATTTATGTTTTTATCCACGTTCATGCTCATGTATGCATGCTGACACATTTTCATGTCCATAATAATTTCCTCGATTTATACACGTTAACTAATACTTATACTTACATGTTCACAAGTATGCATACTCTAAGATCTTACTTTTTTTCACACATATGCTCAGTCATTCAATATGCTTTGACTTACAATCACACATGAATATAAATACTTGCCACATCCTTATTTCATATTCTCATATATGCCTCAACATATATATATATATATACATATTCATTTAAAGATAACATATGCTTTCTCATTCATAAACTGTGTTCAACAACATCAAATCATTTTATTCTTCATCCATATCTAATACAATATAGAAACATACCTTTATGTAAATCCGCAATCTCATCCAGTCACACATCTCAAATTATCTTTAAAGGTTACTTATATTTCACAATTCACTCATAATTATGAGGCCATAACGTTTACCTGTAATCCATACATACCATACATTCCCGAGCGTTTCCATATATCAACTATATGTCATAATTCATACTCTCTCGTATTTCATATATACTTGTATACATATATACTAACATATTCATCGCTGTATAATTTCATTCACATTTTCTATACTACTCAGGTCCATAACCAACTTTATCGGACAACCATATTTACACATATACACATACACACACGTATCTAAATATCCAAGCATACTTATAAAATAATGACATATGTATTCCATTCTTTACAAGCATCCATCATGCAAACTTAAGTTAGCATGCTTTAGCATTTCATCTATAATGTCATATCATCGTATTTTACATTTATCTATGCTATGTCAGTTAACGGCTATACTTAATAGTAAACATACACATATGTTCAATTTCCATTTTTCTTAACAAGAAAGTATACTTATATATCACACTCGTCATTACATTACTTTAAACTTTAATCCCATTCTCTAGGATGTAGTTTCTACAACCCCCAATCCCATGTATCCTATATTTTAATCATGTGTATTTGTTCCGATATTACAAATACATGTACTTATTATTCTTATACTTTCAATCTAAGGCTGGTTAATATCTTACTGCTTATATACATATATTTTTATACATTTCTTGTTCTATAGTTACACATATATCTATACAGTTTCTTTATTATTTAAGTTCAATCAGAATACGTCACAAGTAATCATCACATAGATTACTTACCTGGCTAGGCGGATAATCATAATTCTGGTTCGATCTGTCAAAACAAATAACAACTCAAGGTCAGAACCGCTATTTGCGGAACTTTAGACATTTCTATAATAAACTTCCGGACCTGATACTACGGTTCAAACTTCACTACTATAATATATGCTTATTTACTATTCTAAACTAGCTAGATAGCTCATATTATCGTTTTACAATTTTGCGGCAAACCTTACGGAAAAGTTTCCGCAAACGCTACGGAAGGATCTCGAACCCTCCGAACTAATCCAGAATGACATAATTTCCCTCACAATACCATATTTATAACATATCCATGGTTACGGTCAACATTGCTCAGTCGCGCGAGAAACTCTATTTTACCGGAAACTCGCTAATTCTACTGGATCGATCTAATCGATTCCGTTTCTGCCTGGATTCTACCACAAGCATCGATTTAACATATAATAACACGTCCAATTCACTTCATAACAATTCGCTAAACTACGGAACTACCGGAAGCATCCGAATATAAACCGATACACTTTAAAATAACACATTTTGAACGGAAAGTCGTATCGAAATTCCAAGAGCATATTCAGACTCCCAACGGCCATACAAACACACTGGTGTCGTCGAAATTTCGATCAGAGTTACTGTTCATCTGGATTTCACTATTCACTATTCACACATGCGTCTCTCCTTATTTTGCGTGTAACCGTCATTTTTCGGTGAAACCAACTCCGCATACTCGTAGTACTCATCAAGGGCTTCGATTTGGTATGTGGCTCGGGCCGTAAAATGAAACGATGAGCCAGGATCGTGAAACCCATTTCACGCCTCTTTCTCCTCTCGCCGCCACTGTTGCCGGCATTTTCACGGCCACCGGCAGCTGCCATCGGACTCGCCGTCGCTGGGCGGTCAGGTCTACACCGGTGTACCGGCCTGTGATGGCCGAAGTTGCTGCCGGTGACTCTTTCTTTTCCAAGGGCGATGATGGATGCGAGTGAATGAGGGAGATAAAGTTTGCCATTTTTATGATTTTTCAAACCTTGAGGCTTTATATAATAGCTGGGAAAATATCACATAGGCCCCCACTTTTTTGCTAATAAGCCCATAGTTTGGGGTCTTCTCGGAAATTTTGATTGTTGAGGCCCTTTTGATGCGATTCTCGAAAGATATTCAACACGAAAATTGTTCGTCTCGGAAAAATGAGTCCGATAGTTCAAGAATTAACTTAATCGATGTTCGTTTGCTAATTCCGTGACCAAAATTGTAAACTTTACGCATATAGAAAAAATCGCGTAACTGACTTTTGATCCCATGTGTCGAATATTCATAATGTATAATCCCAACCCATATAACATTGCTTGAACTCTTATTCTTCATTATCATCATGCTCCGAGACTATAACATCAGTTCGGGAACCATCCAGAACTGTCCCAAAAATCTGGGATGTTACATATACCATGAGCATGAGAAGCCCGTATAGACATGTAGGTATTTGTTGGAGCGAATATTGAATGACTCACATGTGATTCTTAATAGTTCGAAGTACACACCACCGTCAATAGGAATCTCCTCGAGTCGAGTAGCATATGTGATCCTTTGAATATAGGATAACATTGATTTTTTATGTGATCCTCCACACTTTGATGCCATATATGTCAGAGACCTTTCATGGTATGACCGCTAGATGTTCATTGGCTGTGGACCGATGGACTCGTTAATCAAGTGTGTATCAAGATTGGATCTGTCGGCCGTATATTAACCATAAGAGGTTTAGGTATTCATGTGAGTAAATCACGGTTCTTAAGACTTTGGCCAAAGCTGATCACCTAGGGTGGATCGCATATATCAGAAATGATATTCTGATTAGTTGTAAAGAATCATGGACATGTCGACATGAGATTTGCGCCTCGGAAACTTGACGGTGTAATCTATGTTTCCTAAGCACAACTCGGATAGCCTACGATGGAGGGATTGTTAAACATAAATGATGACCTCGACTTGTATAGTTCAGAAAGGTCGTTCGTGTTCTTCAAAAATTCGGAGGTGGCCGAATTACGTACATATAAGCTAGGCTTATATGACGAACATGTCTGGACTTAGAGAGTCCCACAATATGAAGTATACTGGTTGAACAATTGGGTAGCTGATAATTTTTGATAACAAATAATATTTGATATTATAATTATCAACTAAAATATTTAAGTATTATTGGATAATATTAATTATTTACTTTGAACCAATTGGATTAGTTGGATAAATCCAAAATCACACAAGGGCTTTGTTATAATTTCATAAATATCTCTACCATTTGAGGATATTTTGGTAATTAAAAATATGTAATAATAGGTGTATTTGGCTTGATTTAACTGGATTAAATCAAAGTGGTAGACATTGAACAAATCCATTGATTAAACTTTGTCTTGATTTAATTGGATTAAATCAAAGTGTTAGACAAAGCTGATTATTCACACCTAATTATACATATCTGGACAAATTGGATTAAGCCAACATAAAAGTGGATTAGCACTTTTATTAGTTAAAGATTGCATAAGTTTTTCTATAAAAGACAAGAATAAGAAAGGTTTTAATCAAGACAAAATAAGATAAAACGAACATTTAGCAAAAGAAAGAAATATTAGCCTAAGTAAAGTTTTTGTGGGAGAAGCTAAGGAAATTCTCTACAATAACAAGGAGAAGAATAGATCTTCATATCAAGCTTGCTAGTTTTGGAAGTTCTCTATAACAACGAGAAGAAGAATATTGGATCTTCCAATCAAGCTTGCTAGCTTTTAAAGTTCTCTATAACATTTTAATAAGGAGGAGAAGATTTGATTTTTGGTTGAAGCTTACTAGGTAAGTTTGATATTCTCTAATAAGTTATGTTTTGTATTTGATACATAATAATATAACTTGAAATTGAAAGTAGGTTAATAAATTTGTGTATGGATGCTTTGCAATCATAAATACGATATGCTTGTAATTTGGTCAAATATGTTCATGTTGGAAATGGAACATAAAATTAGAGTTTGGAACTCTAGATGAAAGCTTGGATCTATGGCTACCATTCTAGAATCACTTGACAACCTTTGAGTGACCTAGAATTATCCATGAGTTACTTTATTGTGGGATTCTGATTTGGTTTGTATTTTAGATTCAAAATTTATGCATGTGCCTATTTTAAATAAATTTATATTTTTGTAAAAATATTTAATATTTTTAAAAATATAATTTTTTAATTTAATATGTGTCAATGTTGATTTTTAATGTTAAAAAATTAAATTTTGGCTGTTTGGAAGTGTTTGGGGGAAGGTTGAAATGAAATTGGTAAAATACCAAATTTCATTAACTCTCTATTTCCATAGAGCCGATGAATGGATAATTTTAAAAAAAGTCAAAGAGCCATGCACTGCATGCACGGTGCGCGCTTACCGTGAAAAAAATGCGTGAGCGTAGTGCACATAGTGCGTGCGCACTGTGCGCGTGTCCCTCTCTGATTTTTTATTCTGTTTTTTGAGTTTTCAGACTTCGATTTAGCCCCAATATTTTCCTATACACTTGTAATGGAATATAATGTTCCATTAAATTATTTAAAAAATACACTCATGCTTGATATCCATGGGTTAGACCTACTTCCACAGTGCGGGGTGCCGATCATTCTCTAGGGGTCCCACAACCGTCTCGACAGTTTTTTTTTTACATCTACGTTCCATTGTCGCGCCTATGAGAAATCATTGTCATGACAATATGCACGAGTGTCATATTATCGCGCCAGTGAGTATTCATTTTCGTGAAAATATAAGCCAGAATGTTCTTTTGCATTAGTGTCTCATTGACACACCAACGACAAACCGTTATCGTGATAATATTAGGCAAAATATTTTTTATGTCTTGAGGTTTTATTGTCGCGCTAACAAATATCCATTGTCGCAATAATGGAAGTTAAAATGTATTTTTTGCACCAGTGGACACGAAATTGATTATTTCGGTTAACTTTATTTTTGAATTTCGTTTTACTTTCGGAAGCGTTGCCTTCTCGACCAATCGCAACTTGTTCAGACAGGTCGATCCTTGATGCGTCAATGTAGGGCGATTACCGAACCAATATATATTTATGACCTTTATATGTTATAACATTTTACATTGACAAATTAATCATTCTTTGTTGAATGTATATCTAAATTCAATAACATGTCTCCCTCAAAATTTGATTGGAGAGAGATATATTTCAATTCACCTATATTTGTAAATATTGTTCATATACAAAAGGCAAGATTTCATTGAGAGAGCATCCAAATACTTCAGCAAGTATTCTCTCTTATCTATAACATAAAATTTTATTTTTAATGTTTTAATGTGGGTCATATATTTTAATATAAGATATACAATTGTTCTTGAGAATTGGATTTATTGCATTACTACTAAAGTGCATGCTATAAAAAGTTATTAAGTATTTAGTACACCTCAACTAGCTCAACATTAAATCCAAATTCTTACTCTTATTGGCTTGCGTATGTAGAAAGATCTTGAGACACTTTTTTATATTTACAAATTAAATGATAGATAGCTTTTATCCATTAATAAATCTAAGTAGAAGAAATTTTTTCAGGATTTCAAAATTCGATGATTCCATCGGAATCACTACAAGAAACAGATTCTTTAGCGTCAATAGAAAATTTTTCGCTTAGTATATATTTAGCGTCACCAAAACCTGACGACGCTAAAAGTAGAATATATCACATTACAAGGTCAAACGAAGCTAAACGTACAATATTTAGAATCCTCACAAGACATTCGACGCAAAAAATGTTAACATTTAGCGTAGCATTAAAATTTTCGATGGTAAATACAAATTTTAGCTTCAAATATAATTTATAATGCTAAAAATGTAATCATTTTCTCTATCACTGCCTTTATTCGACGCTAAAAGTTACAACCTTTAGTGTGATATTGTACTTTAAAATAAAAAGTTAGAATTTAGCGTCGTAACCTGTATTGTCGATGTTAAATGTTGTAATATTTAGTGTCTAATATATGTTGCGACACTATATGTCATACATTTAGCGTCGCTATTGATATCGACGAGGCTAAAAAGTCTGCAAAAAAAAAAAAACTAGTAGCCCATGCCCTCTTCTATTATAGATATTCATTCTTCTTATTCATTTTCACTACCCATATAAAAAAATTACACAATTTCATCATTTTCAACCACAATCCAACACTAAGCTAATTAAGGTATATATTTTCTCTAATATATCATTATTATTGAAGTAATTATTAGTTTATGAATTTAGCTAATTAATTAAGGTATGTATTTTAGTTTATGAGTATTTTTTTTTTTAATATTTGTAGATATTTTTGTTCATATGGATAGAAATTGGATGAGTGTGTTATATAGATTAAGTATTGAATATCATAAAAGGGTGAAAGAATTTATGAAAGCAGCAAAACGAGTTATTGATGCAGAAGGTCGTGTACATTGTCTATATAATAACTGTTTGAATAAGAGAATGAAACATTTGAGCGAAGTTATGGATCACTTATATATGTCGGGAATTTCAGCGACCTATCGAACGTGGGTTTACTAGGGAGAAAATTATGGCTCTGTCTCGCAGTATACTTATTCATAAGCTAATACCATTTATCATAAGAATCGTCAAGAAAATAATGATGATGATGATATGATTTCTGCTTTTCATGACTTGCAGGGTTCAATATTTAGTGGAGAAATATCACATCCCGAGGAGAACGACATATAAAAATATTTTACTTGAATTTTATTGTCGAGCTACTCTACATTAAAGTAAGTAATGGAATGACCAATAAAAATATTGATATGATGTTAGATTTGCTTGGACATATGCTACCAATCATCCCAAAATTACCAAAATCATATTACGAGATGAAAAATATTGCATGATTTTAGATCCCTTAAGAATTTTCCTATATTTAGAGAATATTTATATAAGATCTGTGGAACTGGGAAGAAGGTGCCTAAGAAAGTGTTGCGTTATTTTCCATTGACACCTAGATTACAAATATTATTTATGTTACATCACACCGCATCTAACATGAAATGATATAATGATAATAGAGTTAGTGATGAGGGCATTCTTAGACACTAGGTTGATGCAACTGAATGGAAAGACGTTAATGATATGTACCCGAGTTTCATTGATTACCCTCGTAATGTCAGGTTAGACATCGTATCTGATGGTCTAAATCATTTTGGAAACATGAACTACTCTTATAACATGTGGCATGTGGTAATTGTACCTCGTAAATTACCACCGTGGAAGTTTATGAAAGACCCTTTCATGTTCCTGTCATTACTTATACCAAGTCCACGTTACTTCGGTAAAGATATTGATGTTTACTTGAGGTCGTTGATTGAAGAATTAGATACATTATATAATATCGGTGTAACTACCTATGCTGTAGCTACTTAGTAGTATTTCCAAATGCAGACGACATTAATATGGACTATTAACAACTTTCCAGTTTATGGTTCTCTACTGGGTGGAGTACAAAGGGTTACATGGCATGTCCAGTGTATGCAGGTGATACATCTTCTCAAAGTTTGTAGAAAAAGGTTGAATATTAGGGCCACATAAGATTCTTACACCTTAGTCATCCATGGAGGAAAAGTAAATTATTTAACGGTCGTCCAAAACCTAGAAGCATGCCTAATAATTTATCTGGATTTGACATACTTTATCACATCAGAGACTCACAAATACCATCCCAGGAAGCATCTTAATAATAAAGATGCCCATGGAAACGTCGACATGAAGAGTTGAATTGGACAATAAGAAGTATTTTTATCGAGTTAGTATTGAAGGAGTTTAAGTCTGCGACATAATTTAGATGTGATGCAAATTGAGAAAAACATATACGAAAATTGGTTAGCACCTTGTTGAACATTTTGCGAAAGATAAAAGACACTAAAATGCAGGGTTTTATCTGCAGGTTATGAAAAATCACAAATATATGCACTTGTGATCGGTGACATCACACACGTAGCGCAAGCGCACGTATCGCTCAAGTAGTATAAAAATATCGATCTCACGAAGACTTAATTTCTATTGTTATTATTAATTATTGATTCTATTTATTTACAGGTATCTAATTAAAGAAACAAGGGAATGATTGCTTGATTGGTTAGTTGAAAGTGGATTTGCTAAATCAATAAATAAAAATAAAACAAAGGAAATTAATAATAAAGAAAAAAATATCTAGAGTTGTGATTCCACACAATATTATTCTAATGATGAATTGATTCTCTTATACATGTGTAATAAATTAGTTTGTTACCTGGAACACGAAGATATGCAAAAGTCTCTGTCGATGGTCAGATGCAAACACCTAGAATAGTCCAATTAACTATATTCCTATGTTAACCAAGTTACCTGAATTCATTAAGGTCAAGTTCCAATTGTGGCTACCCCCACCCGACAGGTATATGTCTATCCTGGAAGGAAATCTACCTAAGAGTATCTTGCCCCAATGTGAGATCTTGAATTATTGAATCGAATGCTCAAACCTAAAATCTCTTTTCCAAGTTCATTTTAAGTTTACCATATCGGGCAACAAGAAGCATTAAGCTTAAGATTCAACAAACAAACTAAAGTAATAAACATAATATAATTAAATCAATTATTAAACACGAGAATATTGTGCTTCATCACTTCCCAAGATTAAAATAAAATACTGGGGTTAGGGGATCCACCTTTACTATTTCTAATTTAGAAATCTCCCTTATTATAATATATAAATTTGCATGATATTACCAACCGACCATATAGGCGATATCCTGATTTAGTTATGTGATAATTAATTCAAACCGACCATAAAGGCGGTATCCAATTTAGTCAGGTTAAAATCAATTTAATTAAGTCCAACCAACCATAAAGGTGTGATCCCTACGAAAATGGCTTAGTTTAATTATAATAATTAAAGTTTCACCATTCCTCCATCAGAAATTTAACTACAAAGCATGAAAGAAATAAAATATAAATAAAATACAATTACTACGACTAAAAATAAAAATAAATAATTAAAATACTAAATAAAACTAAACAAATAAAATACAGTCATTAATCCCCTTTTATGAACCTCAGGAAAGTATGAAAATTTAAAATGAATTCGGCCTTAATTTATAGGTAAAATTTGGCATGCGCTTCGCGACACGTGGAACCATACGCGTCGTGATGCGCCGTTGATCTTTGACACGTGTATGCGCTTTTGCGGAGATGATGACATGTGGCTTTCGGCAGAATGATTGGCCCTGCATCGTGACGCATAAAATTGTGCGACGCTGACGTCATACTGACGTAATCAATGACACGTGGTGCTAGCAGGCTGAATTACTATGCCGACGTCATGATTGCAAGTGTCGGAAGAATAGTACTTGTGGCACGTTGAGATGCAGAAGGTGTGCGCGTCGCGACGCGTAAATGATAATTTTTCCCTTTTTATCTATTTTTCGCTATTTTGACCCCGATTTGATTCCAGCGAGTCCTTCAACCTTATTTATCTGTAAAATAACACAAAACACATCAAAATATTCATAAAACCTGAGAAACCATACAAAATATTAGGTTAAAGGGGCGATAAATAGTGATATATTTTCCGCTCATCACACCCCCGACATAATATTTTGCTAGTCCTCGAGCAAAACAACAAAAAAAATAAAATAAATAACTGAAACTAAATTAAACTAAGCCGCTTTCGTAGGGATCAAGTTGCTTTTATCATATGCAACAAGCCTTTAAACCCCTAGGTGTCCCTAGTGGACGAGTTGTAGTCTCATGAGGGCTTACTGTGACGATACCCACAAACGTTAATGAAATGCACACAAAAGCAAAAAGAAAAAAGAAACAAATGAAAAGGAAATAAAATAAAATAACATAATAGCTATATATACAATGTCATCAGAGAATGTCTAGTAACAAAGTTAAAGGAACCTTTAAAATGAAAACTACAACTAAAATCCATTCATTTGAACAAAGTATCTAAATCAAACTCTGAGTTTGTGTGTGAATAGATCTGCAAACAAATTCGATTCTAAGTTATTAACTAGGTGAGTTTCTTCTCAATTCTCAGTTCTTAATGGGTCAAACCAACATGACTATCTAAAATTGTTCTGTCTACTACAATATACGTAAAGTGAGGTATGTGATTTTTTTTTTTTTTTTTTTTTTTTTTACATAACATCTTTAATCTATGTAGCGAGCTTTAGGCCAGTGACTCCCAAACCAGTTGTCTTTAGGGCACTAGGTATTAAAACACCCCTACAAACTTAATTACTCGGATCTCAGATGTTAAAAATTCTACCATTTTACGCGAACAGTCATTACTTACTGAGACAAGACGCCTGGTTACTAAGCAAGAACTTTTTATTAATATGCACGAATTTTTTTTATCATTCCCCACATCATAAATAACAGATATTCAGGTAAACGGTCATTCGTCAACCACCGATTATTTCAACTAGTCACTTTGTCAATTCCTTATTATCTAACTGCTACAAAACTATTTTTTTAGGTGCATATGAGTCTGACCTAGATATTAGGCTCAAAAAGTATAGGATAAAAGTTAAATTATCATTTATCTTTCCCTAGAACTTTTTACAAAGACAAACAATCTCATTTTTAGACTCTATTTTTTTTTAATTTTTTTTGGCATTTTAAATAAAAACATACAAAAATTAAAACACGTAAAACATACAAGACACACGACAACAGAAAACAAATAAAAATAAACAAACTCACCCATAAACCTAAACTTATCAGTATTCCCAATGCGTTACAAAAAAGAAAAATAAATGAATAATGTTACCGTGATTGTTCAATCTTCAACTTCCTCGTACTCTTCCCTATCGTTTCCAGGATATGGCGAAATCTGATCATCACTCAATCCTTGATGATGTACCATTTGCTGAAGTAGTTGAGTGATGTAGTCGACCCGAGATTCCAATCGATCTACTCTTTATGATATGGAGCGAGATTGCGATGGTCTTCGCTCTAGTTGAGGTTGTTGTTGTGGCTGAACAAGTGCTAATGAGGAAGCTACAGCATGTGCTGGCCTTTCTGCTATGAGTTGATGGATAATGCGAGCAATCAATATAGTGATGGGCATAATCGATTCTTCCTTAAGGTATATAGGCACCCTGGCCCGTGTGCATAGGTTTGTAATTAAGCTACAGTACAACAGGCCAGTTTGTGTAGAACCTGATGCCCAAGTTATGTTGGTTGATATCAGCCCGCCGACATCAATGGTATATAGATCCAGAAGAAAGTATAACATGATCATTCGTTCTTTTGTTACATTTGTAATATGAGTCACTGACAGTAGTGTTCGGGTAAGGAAATGAAACCAAACCCTCGCATCTGGCTTAAGATACCTAGAACTCATATTTAAATATTCCTCTCAGCTACTCAAATCCTATGCAGAATTAGAGATGCAAAGTATTTCTGTGAGATGAGTCATATCTAAATTCTCACTGGCTGCCAAATATTCATTTCCCTCCGTATGAGGCAACCCATAATACCAATTGATAGTGGTACTATCAAACATCAATTGTTGACCTTGTACTAACACCTGGTACACTTGATGCTTGTAAGCATTGACATAGAATTCACGGACAACTGTTACATATGTAGGGTGAGGCTGCTGGAAAGGTTATGCCAGTGTCTGGTGGCGATACTTCTGTCAATCTGGGGGAACTATCCGGGGTCAATCTCAAAACCCCTCTCCATTATCGAGATTTTTTCTACCATCTCTTTTTCATATTGTCACTCAGCGGATGCCGATACAAACGTTGTTGCATCGAAACTCGATCCAGCTGCTGCTGATGTCCTTGTTCTCTTAGGGGCCATTTTGAATTTTAAATTTTTACAAAAATTCCGACAGAACCTCCCTTGATTTTTAAGAATTTCCAAATTTCAACCTAACACTAACACTTTATAATTTTTTCACAACCACCAAAACTTCGTCTCGAATTTCTACGAATTCAACAATGACAATTACCACAAATACACACCCACACAGTAAAATCACACTTTTTTTTCACACAACTATAAAAGATTAAAGAAAACAATTACCCAAATCACAAGCTTGAGTCCCAAATCCAAGTGGTTCACATGCAAATGAAGAATGGGTGAGTTTAGGAAAGTGATTTGATGGTACATTTTAGTGTTGGTTGAGAGAGGAAATGAAAGAGAAAATGAGAGAAAATCAAGTGGAAATGGAAGATTTGGAGTTTTATGAGTTTGATAGAGTGATTTGAAGGAGAAGTTGAGTATTGGGTGAAGAAAAATGAAGAAAAGATGAAGAATCTGATATCGCATTCACGTCGAGACTCACACCGTGTCCTGCATCGTGACGCGACGCCCTAAAAATGGGTGATCACATGTTTAGATCAGCAAGTCACGACACTGGGGTTTTTACGAGTCGCGACATGTTTTTTTTTTTTTGTAAAATGCTAACCTTTAAAATGTATCCATCTAGATGCGTCTCAAGAGTTGATTCCTTAATCTGCCATCTCTGATGAATTGAATTTTTAATTTCGTGATTTTGTAAACTTTTACGTGATAACCCTGTTTTCACTAGTTTGCTTTACCTTAAGTGTTTCGTCTGTGTTTTTCCCTGTAAAAATAACACATAAAATTAAAAACTCTACAATATTTGTACCCAAAATGTAAAAATAAAAATTTAAATAAAAATAAAATTTTTCATGGGTTGCCTCCTACTAGCGCTAAATTTTTTGTCTTCAGTCAGACAAGACTGAAGTCCATCTGTCAATGAGGTTTCAATATTTTTTAAATGTCCGATTAAATACAATCTCATGTGCATTACTTTTGAAGGGTCTCTTCCAACGATGATGGTGACAAAAAGAATTTTGTCTCATTCCGTGTTTGTGTGCCACCTTTTTAAACTTTGTCGCTCATGTGGTTCTTGAAAAGAAAGAAAGAAAATCAGGAGGTCTCGTATGGTGCTTGACTTTGAATGGTTGTGTCATTTTGTCAAGCTTCTGGGAGGTTTCTTCGATTTGTACTCCCCAATACAGTGATGTTTCTCCTGAATACATGATATATTAAATATAGTCAGACATTTACTTCTCCATTTGTTCTGCATCTTGCTCTATCTTTTTATCACAGATGTACTTTGGCATTCCTTGTTCAACTCTCCATCAAACATATGTGCAATGTATGCTTTAAGATCTTCATTTTGAGAATGTAAAATATGTCTGTTTGTAAGCCTTCATCCTCTGTGATTGGTATGAACTGCTCGGGTAGCTCTTCTTAAAATATATGTGCAATACATGCTCCAAAATCTTCATTCTGAGGATGCAGAGTTTCATCCTCACTTGTTGGTGTAGTTGGTACAAACAACTCTGCTACTTGTTCCTCCTCAGAGTCCGATGAATAATCAAGATCAAATTGAGATTCTGCCTGTTCAGGCTCCTCAGCTGATACCTCAGATTCTTGATACTTCTCAGTCTATTTCTCTGTTAGGGTGTCATCGTGAAATACTTGGTACTCGAAGGCTTCGTCAGTGTCATCTAAAATTTCCCTTTGAGACATGTAATTCAGGTTTTCAGTTAATTATTTTATTTGATATGTCATCCTCTGTATGGATTCCGCTTGATTTTGAAACATTGCATCCATTTTTTCGTCTTGTTTCTTGATCTAATTTTTGAGCATGTCAATCACCAGATCTTCCTCTGATGGTTCTGGTTCTTGATGGAGATCGTTGGTTGATGGTGGATAAGATGGAGAATATGGTTAGTGAGATATGCTGGTTCATCATTCTATGAAGGATTTTGATAATTCTGCCACTCTAAATTGTAGTTGTGCGAGTAATAATTGCTAGGGTGGTTACCATCACATATTTCACATCTCTGAAATAGTTGAGAAAATGTTGTGTTATTTCTCTCTGACATCCATGGATAATTATTGGGCTGGACAACAGGCCTCATAAAACCGGACTGTTGCTCATTGACTTGGGGTGTATCTTCATCACGTAAAGCTCATAATTCTTCCATCGCCCAATAATGTTCCATTTCAACCATCTGAAAATAAAAGAAAGAAATAAAAAATTATAGATAAAAATAAAGAAAAATAGATACAAGTAAAATAGATAGCTTCAAAATTAATAACGCAAGAAAAATAAGTCCCCGACAACGGCGCCAAAAACTTGATCAGTGAAATCACACACATAACGCAAGCGCACGTATCGCTTAAGTAGTATAAAATATCGATCCCACGAGGACTTAATTTCTATTGTTATTATTAATTATTGATTCTATTTATTTATATGTATCTGATTAAAGTGAGAAGGGAATGATTGCTTGATTGGTTGGTTGAATGTGAATTTGCTAAATAAATAAATAAAAAATAAAATAAAGGAAACTAATTAAAAAAAAACAAATATCTAGGGTTGTGATTCCACACAATATTATTCTAATGATAAATTGATTCTCTTATACATGTGTAATAAATTAGTTTGTTAATCTGGAACACGAAGATATGCAAAAGTCAATGTCGATGGTCAGATGCAAACCCCCAAGATAACCCAATTAACTATAATCTTATGTTAACTAAGTTACCTGAATTCATTAAGGTCAAGTTCTAATTGTGACTACCTCTGCTCGACAGTTATATGTCTATCCTGGAAGGAAATCTACCTAAGAGTCTCTTGCCCCAATGTGAGATCGTGAGCTATTAAATTTAAGGCTGAAACCTAAAATCTATTTTCCAAGTTCATTTTAAGTTTACCATATCAATCTTATTGGTGATCAGGAAATAAGAAGCATTAAGCTTAAGATTCAATAAACAAACTAAAACATTAAATATAATATTATTAAATCAATTATTAAGCATGAGAATATTGTGGTTCATCATTTCCTAAGATTAAAATAAAATATTGGGGTTAGGGGATCCATCTTTCCTATTTATAATTTAGAAATCTCCCTTATTATAATATATAAATTTGAATGATATTACCAACCGACCATATAGGCGGTATCCTGATTTAGTTATGTTATAATTAATTCCAACCAACTAAAAAGACGGTATCCAATTTAGTCGGGTTAAAATTAATTTAATTAAGTCCAAACGACTATAAAGGCAGTATCCAATTAAGTCAGGTTTTAAGATAATTTATATATTATAATTTAAGGGAGATTAATCTAAATTATAATAATAAAAACTTCACTCTTCCTCCAGTAGAAGTTTAACTACAAAGCATAAAAGAAAGAAAAAGTAAATAAAATGCTATTACTACTACTAAAAATAAAGTTACATAATTAAAATACTAAATAAGTCTAAATAAACCAGATACAGTCCTTAATCCCCTATTAAGAACCTCAAGAAAGTATGAAAATTTGAAATGAATCCAGCCTCAATTTATAGACAAAATTTGGCATGCGCGTCGCGATACGTCGTTGATCATTGACAAGTGTACGTGCTTTTACTAAGATGATGACACGTGGTTGACGATAGAATTATTGGCTCGGCGTCGCGACCTGTGAAGTTGTATACGTCGCGCTGCTAATGTCATGCTGACGTAAACAATGACGGGTGGTGTCGGCAGGCTGAATTATTGTTCTGACGTCATTATAAAAAGTTTCGGCAAAATAGTACTTGTGGCTTGTCGCGACACAAAAGGTTTTCGCGTCGCGACACATAAATGATAATTTTGCCCTTTTTATTCAGTTTTTACTGTTTTGGCCCCGATTTGATTCCAGTGAGTCCTAAAACCTTATTTATTTGAAAACAACACACAAAAAAAATCAAAACATTCATAAAACCCGAGAAATCATACAAAATATTAGGTTAAAGGGGCGGTAAATTGTGATATATTTTCCGTTCATTAACTTGCGATTAACTTCTAAAGGCTATGTCAAACCACCTGCTTTTACATCCTAACTTCGGCTCAAATGAAGTCATTCTGTGAGTGGTTGCAAACAGTAAAATTTCCCGATAGGAATGCATCAAATATAAGAAGATGCGCTAAAGTGACACAATAATTGGGTTGAAAAGTCATGACTGTCACGTGCCTATGAGAATTCTTCTTCTCGTGGGCATTCGATCGTTCTTTACACCGTAATTATTAGACACAATTTTGGACTTGTGTGGTTTCTTCAAATAATTATGCCATATAACTTTAACCACGTCAATGATTGATAACTTGAGCAAGCAATCGTCCTCATTCTTTGTTAATTAGAACAAATAATTCCACCTATATGTTTTGGTGTAATGATTCATCTGTCAATGTATTTACCCGTAGAAACACGGAAAGAAGTTCATGTCTACTTCAGATGGATGTACCCTATAGAAAGGTAAGCTCTTGTGTATAAAAATTAATTCATATCACACATACACATACACAGAGACACACACAAACACACATATATGAATATATATGTAACATCCCAGATTTTCGGGACTGTTCTAGAAGATTCCCGAACTGACGTTTTAGTCTCGGAGCATGATTATAATTAAGAATAAGAGTTCAAGTGATGTCATATGGGTCAGAATAATATAAAGTGAAGAGTTGTCGCATCAGAAGCCGTGTCGTCTCAAGGAATCAGTTACGCGATATTTATATTACGCGTAAAGTTTAAAGTTTTGGTCATGAAATTAGCAAACGAACTCCGATCAAGTTGATTCTTGAACCATTAGGCTCATTTTTCGAGACGAACAACTTTCACGTTGAACACATTTCGAGAATCATTCCGAAACTCCTAGTGGGGGTATTTTAGTCATTTCCAGATTTCAGATATTATTATTTTATTATTATTATTATTATTATTATTATTATTATTATTATTATTATTTTATTTTTATTAAGCAAGAAGTACAAAAAAAAGAAGAAAGAGAGGGAAGCTATCGCACGCGTGCGAGAGGGAGAAGAAGACGCTGGCGGTTGATCGGCAGGAGGAATGGCGGTGCACCGGTGCAGCTTGGATCGTCCGGCGATGAGGAGTAAGCTGGTGACCGGTGGCGACGTCAGAAGTGCCGAAAACGGTAGGAAAAGAAGGAAGACAGTCGCGACAATGGGTCGTCCGATTCCTGCTCGTCGATTCATTTCACGACTCAAACCACCTACCAAATTGAAGCCCTCGACGAGTACTACGAGTATACAGAGTCTATTTCATCGATCAACGGTCGGTTGCACGTGAAATGAGGAGGGAAACTACATGTGAATAGTACCTAAAATGAACAATAGCTCCGATGGAAAATCCATCAACACCAGCGTGTTCGTATGGCCGATGGAAGTCCGAATATGGCCTCAAAATTTTGGTACGACTCTCCGTTTAGAATTCGTTATTTCAAAGTGTATCGATTTATATTCGGATATTTCCGGTAGTTCCGTAGTTTAGAAAATTAGCATGGAATGAATTGGATATATTTTAATATGTTAAAAGGATAAATGTGGTAGAATCCGGGGAGAAACAGATTAGATTTGATCAATCCGGTAGAATTAGCGAGTTTCCAGTAAAACTGAGTTTCTCGCGCTATTGAGCGTAGATGACCGTAATCATGGTTAAGATATAAATATGATATTACGAGGGTAATTAAGTAATTCCGGATAAGCTCGGAGGGGTAGAAACCTTTCCGTAGCGTTTGCGGAAATTTTTCCGCAAGTTTTGTCGCAAACGCGTAAAGTGAGAATCTGAGTTATCTAGCTAGTTTAGAATAGTATATGTGCATTTATTAGAGTAATGAAGTTTGAACGGTAGAATCAGAGAGGATTTGTGTATTCCGGGAAAGTCCAGATGTTTAGTATAGATGAATTGAGAGTTCCGTAAATAACGGTTTTAACCGTGTTTTATGATTTGTTTGATAGATCGGGTCCAGGTTTGGAGTGTCCGCGAAGCCAGGTAAGTAACTCATGCTGTGAGTACTTGATAGATTTACCAATGTTCGAAATTAGTAATATAATGAAATTGTATATAGTTATATACATGGAACCCGTACATATATTCGTATCCTTATAAATATAAGATGAATGTAGGAGAAAGAGGCAGGCGTATTTATATACATATACAGATAAGAGTAAAAAAAAGATAAGCATGAGCATATATAAGTAAAGAGATATATATGTAGGTATAACCAGCATATATATATATGGATAGAACACATGAATAATGTCATGTTTATGTTAGACAGGAATGTTATTATGTAAAGTATATAGAAGCATCAGATATATGTGTAAACATAAAACAAGAAGAGTATATATATTCTATATATATCTTTGAGACTTGGGATTGTGGGTTGTAGAAACTACACCCTAGGGAATGAGATTAAAGTTTAAAGAATGATAATTTGTAAGGAAACGAAAAATATATGTACTGATACATATAAAAGAATACAAAATAAGAACACAAGTACATACACAGATAAGCATGAACATATATTTCGTATGTAAGCATATGGTTTACGAGTATATTAATGTATGTTAATTTAAGTATGACTGAGTGTGAGAAAGCATGCTGATGATATCTTAAGCATATAGAACATAAGGCGAGTTGCATGAAGTAATAAGTAAGCTTGTATATAGTAAGTATGTGTGTGTGTGTATTGGTTTTAAGAATGAATTCAGTATGCCAATGTGGATTGATAAAATATTGGTAGCATGTATGTAATGAGTTTAAGCATGATAGATAAGTATATGGAATGTAAAGATAAGTTTTGTGTTACTTAGAGGAGTGCATGTATATGAATAATTGTGGTGACACAGGAAAACCTGGGCGACGCATGCTGTTCCGGGCTCGCGGCCCGGTTGGGAGTACGGAGTAGTCACAGGGGACTAAACCGGAGAATGATGGAGTCGCCACCCGGTGTGAACCGGGAAATGAGAGAAAATGAGATTTAAGGCCGCACTCACCCTCGCCAAGGGAAGACCTCAAACCGTTGGGTTCGGAATGTCCCTTACTTATGTCACTTGTAATGAAGGGATTTGTGTAATAATTTAATCGAGCCTAAATAACACTTATTTCCAAGAGTGCACCATAATCCTAAGTTCGCATGCATGAAGATAAAGTCTTTTTCAATAGCAAACATGTTACATCATAAGCATTCAATATTCATGTAAACATAAACGCAAGACAACCATAGCAATATTGGCATGCAATATAAAGGAAATCAAAATAACGACGAACATATCATGTTATAAGCACATTATAAAAGCATATGAAATAAGATCAAAATAACCACATAATAAACGGAGTCAAAACAAGCGCATCACAATGCGGGATAAAAGATGCAAATTCAAATACGCGAAAGAGGAACAATTAAAGATACATCCGTATATTAAAGATGAACGTGCCATGATGTAATGCCAAAGAATGTGGCTAACATGAGTGAAAGAAAGAAATACCATGAAGAAGAGAAATGCAATGTGTGTCTATACCTATGTAATACTACAAATTTTCAATTAAACATGTTATATGTGACGCAAGATTATGCAATGAGATGTCATATGAATGAATAATATGGAAAAGAAACCACGGCAAAACATTTCATAATGAATAGAAACAAAATGCATGAATAAAATGATATTTTGCAAAACAACGATAAGTCGCGTAATAAACAGCGCGGCAAAACATCGTGGTAAGGTAGCCTTAAGGCATTTTCCCTCGAATAGAGGACTTTTAACCCACCCTAGTTGAGCCCATGCGCATGCATGCATGATAACGTACATCAAATAAAATGCATGAATGAAATGGTAATGTTCGAATGATAAATCAATAACACATAACGAAAAGTAAATAACAAAGTGCGGCGAAGTATTGCGGTAAATGTAGACCATAGGCTTTTTATCCCTCCAAGTGGAGGACCTTTAATCCGAATTACTAAGCCCATGCGCACACAACACAATGCATACATATGAAACAAAAGTGAATACAAAGACACCCGGCGCGGCGAAGCATCGTGGTAAAGGATTTTAACCTCTTCAATTAGAGGACCTTTCACTACACTTACTAAGCCCATGCGCTTATCTCAATGCATATATATATGAAACAAAAGTAAATACAAAGATATCGAATTTCGTATACCCGATTGAACATGTCTTACACCCAATCGAATACACATCGTCCGGCGCGGCGAAGCATCGTGGTAAAGGATTTTTAACTTTTTCAATTAGAGGACCTTTCATCGCACTTACTAAGCCCATGCGCTTATCTCATTGCATATATATGAAACAAAAAGATAAATGTAAAAATATCGGATTTCGTATACCCGATTGAACATATCTCACATCCAATCGAATATACATTGACCGGCGCGGTGAAGCATCGTGGTAAAGGATTTTAACCCCTTCAATTAGGGGACCTTTCATCACACTTACTAAGCCCATGTGCTTGATCATATCATTTTGCTAACAAGTAATATGCGGAAATTAAATAATGAATAATAAACACATCAAAACAACATAAAACAAAATATGCATCGTTTGCTCAAGTGGTACGTGGAGTTGTATCCCGAGTGTAGATCATACTACCGCCCATTCGAAATCGGCTATGAAATTTACGTCTGGGTTTCCATCCTATATACCACGAGAGGCGACGCATTTTTCATTTTAATCAAGGGCCACAATCATGCATCAATCCATAATAATCATGCAAATGAAACTCATTAAATAAAAAAAAAAACTGAAAACGGATGTGAAAAATACCCTCAGGTCTAACCTTTTACGTCGACTTTCGGAAGCGCGTTCCAAGTCCGTCGGAAGGGCTAATAATCTGCAACTCTTCCAATTCACAGGTTCGCTGTCTTTGCTCACTGTTTCGCTGTTTTGGTCGTGGTTTTACCTCCGTTTCGCTGCTGTATGTGATATATTTTCTGCTCACTATTTTAGTTGTATTTGTTCACTATTTTTGGGTAGTTGAGGGTCGGTTTATAGGGCAGTTTTGGTGGCAGTTTATTCATTGATTTAGGCAGTTTTTTAGGGTACAGTTTTGGGCAGTTTCGGTGAGCAAAAGGGCTGTGTTTTTAGTGGGTTGTGGCGTTGATTAGAGGGTGTAGGTTAGAGAGCTTATGCGTGAGTGTGTGGCTAGTCAAAGGGGCTTGCTTACGTGAATTTATGGCGGGTCAAAATGGGGTTGTTTACGTGAATTTGTGGCTGGCCAAAATGGGCGATGGCGTGAGGTTTTGCTATGTGGCCGGTGGGGGTGCTTCGTGGCTCACTTTTGTCAATTAATGGAGGTTTATTTGTGACGAGTGGAGTGGGTTAATTTGTGACGAGTGGAGTGGGTTAATGTGAGAATACCGTGAGTGGCTTATGAGGATGGTGTCGTTGGTTGCTAGATCTTGTGAGGTGCGTTGATGAGGTGTTATTTGTGTTTGTTTGAAACTAAGATGTTTAAAGTGCAGTTAAGAGTGACGTGTTGAGTGTAGTAAGGTCGGCTGAGGAGCAGACTGGTGAAGGCAAAAGGGAGTGAGGGCGATAAACGTGGTGCATGAGGGTTTCAACGTGCGTATATGGTGAGATTGTTCACTGCTGAGAGAGAAAAAGGCCAGAAGTGTTTAGTAATAAATGTTTGTCTAGGGTTTTTATTATTTGTTTGGCCGAGAGAGTTGGTGGGAGAGGAGGCTTAGGGTATGTGTTACCGTGAATGGAGAGAGTCTCGAGGGAGAGCAGAGACTAGGGTTTCAGTTTTGTTTTTTTTTGGTCCTTGCCGTGGAGATTAGCCTTGAGAGAGGAGAGGAGAGAGGTCATAGGGTTTCAGTTTTGTGTTGTTTATATAGTGATGGAATAGGAATTAGGGTTATGGTTTGCATGGGATTTTAGAAAGGAAACAAATCAATTATAAGGAGAGATTTATTTTAATTAAATGATGGATTTAATTAGTTTATTAAGGGAAAGAATAATTATATTTTTGGTTGGAATTTCTTAAATTGGTTTGTGATTTATTTATTTTTGGAATTAGAATATTTTAATTTATGTTAATTAGGCATGTAATTTCTTTAATTTGTGTAAGTATTTTTATTATTTAGGTAGGTTATTATTTAGATTTTATTTGTTTTATTTTAATTGGTATATGATTTAATTATTTAATTTGTTTTAGTTTAATTGATTTATTTAATGTTTTATTTAAATTGGTATATTACTTAATTAATTTATTTAATTAGATATATGACTTAATTATTTTATTTGTTTTAGTTTAATTTAGATTTAATTTAATTGGTATTTAATTTGTGTTGGATTTTAATTGGTTTTAATTTAAATTTAATTTGTGACACATATATTTTAAATATTTTAATTATTTTAGTTTGTGACATATATTAATTATTTCTTTGGATTGGGCTTGGATGAGATGGGCTTGGTTAAGTCTTAAAACGGAGGTCCAACAGCGAACCCGAAACTAAACACGTGAACTAAATCCAACAAAACTTCAATTATTGACTCTTCCCTTCCGACGTCCGTTTTCTGCGATTTCCGCGACTTAAAAGATAGTGCCTCCAAATGAGGCTCATCATCGGGTTTCATATGCAAAAATGCAATACCTACAGTCGCCCCCACTTTGATGAGACTTGTGCAGTGTGTGACAGTGACAATCCTATCAAAGTACATGCAATGTATTTTCACTTACCTGGCTCGCCAGCTACCATTTGACTTGCCTGTTGTATTGAGATACTTTGAACTTTGGGCTTTGTTCCTAAACTGTTGAGATGAGGCTTTATTCCTCCTAGCTTTATTCCTGAACTATTGAGATGAGGCTTTATTCCTTTCGAGCTTTATTACCGAATTGTTGAGATGAGGCTTTATTCCTCCCGAGCTTTATTCTCGAACTGTGTAGATGAGGCTTTATTCCTTTCGAGCTTTATCCCGAACTGTTGAGATGAGGCTTTATTCCTCCCGAGCTTTATTCTCTAACTGTTGAGATGAGGCTTTATTCCTTTCGAGCTTTATTCCCGAACTGTTGAGATGAGGCTTTATTCCTCCCGAGCTTTATTCTTGAACTGCTTATTGTGTAGAGATAGGGCTTTATTCCCTGATTTTTTGGACTGTGGGCTTTATTCCCGAACTGCATTGAGATGAGACTATATTCCCTCTGACTGTAATGACTGTGGGCTTTATTCCCCAACTGAACTGAATACAGGATTTGTTCCTGAACTGTACTGAGATGAGGCTTTATTCCTCTGGTTGTATTCCCGAACTATTTTGAGTGTGAGCTTTATTCCCGAACTGTGCTGAGATGAGGCTTTATTCCTCTGGGCTGACTGTGGGCCTCGCCCCAATACTGATGATACCGATGTGGGCCTCGCCCCCAGACTGATACCGATATGGGCCTCGCCCCCAAACTGGTACTGAGGTGGGCCTCACCCCTAGACTGATACTGATGTGGGCCTCGCCCCCAATCTGATGTGGGCCTCGCCCCAAAACTGATACTGATGCGGGGCTTCACCCCCAAACTGGTACTAAGGTGGGCCTCGCCCCCAGACTGATACTGATATGGGTCTCAAACCTGGGACTCGTCCCCAATCTACTGATGTCATATTGATGCCTCTGATTGGCCTTCATTTGCCGTTTTCTTTCTTTCTTCTTCAAAACCTGTGAATACAAAACAAACATAAAACACAAAAAGAAATGCAAAATATGTTACGTGTATGCATGCATGCGTGAATGAGTTTCCCATCCCGTTGGGTTAGGTCTTCTGCCAATTCCCTTGGTGACCATTCTTCTATTCCTCAGGCAAAGTACTGCTTCGATCTATCTGCCTTGATCGGCTCGGTGAACTCATTCCCTTCCAAGTCTGACAGTCTCACTGCATCGTTTCCCAATTTCTGAATGACTATCCTGCCTCTTCTGCTTACTTCTTCCGAGGATTCCCCGTGTTTCTGAACATCACTAATTTTCATAGTACCAAGGTTGAATGCTTTTCTCAAATATACTCATATTGCAGAAGAGATTCAGCAAAATGAACGTCTTTATTATCATTTAAGAAAATGGTTCGAACATGTAGACTAAATCAATGTCTATATTAAAAATGCAGGATCAAATAAACTAGTAGGAATAACTTCATCGTTCGCAACATCGGCTTCTTCATTGGCCTATCATTCTTCACTGTCATCCTTTATCTCAATACAAGAAGCCTGGGTGGTTGAGTGGCTTTATGTTTGAGGGTTCATGTGTGTGTTGGGTTGTTCTTTTTCTGGATTGGGTATTTTATGGGCATCAATGAGGTTTTGGACCTCATGCCTAAGGCGGGTGCAGTTGTCGGTGTCATGGCCATTTCTTGATGGAAGTAACAATACTGGTTTAGGTTGAGGTATGGTGGCACAGGGTTCGGAAATGGCCTAGGTTCCAAAGGTTTTAGAAGTCCTTACATTTTCAGCTTTTCAAATATATTTGACAAAGGTCTACCGAGATTGGAGAATCGCCTGTTCTTGACGGTAGCGACCTCGGCAGCAGCGGGCTTGCTCTCAGAAGGCCCCCCAAAAGTTCTCATATTTTGACCCTAGAACTTTCTGTTCTCAGCTTTTTCTTCTTCAATATCCATGACAGTTTCCCTCAACTGTCGAAAGTCACCGATCATGGAGGTCATCCTCCTCAGCTTGCCATAAATGGAGGGCTAGTACCCTTGATAATCATCTTGATCTGGTCCTTCCCCGAGGGCCGAGTCTGCATCTTCAGGAGCTGGATTCTCCAGCGATCTACATACTCTTTGAAGCTTTCCTCCGGCTTCTGCTTAGTATTTTCCAAATCACGGAGTGACAAATCAATCTCCAAGTCTGTCACATACTATTTTAGGAATGCATCTGCCAATTCCGTCCAGTCTTCCTTGATATTCTTCTCGAGACTATAATACCAGACTACAGGTGCCCCCTCAAGCGACATCCCGAATATTTTCTGAACTTGGCGCTGTGTTGGGCCAACTGAACTCATAACTGAAACATACTGACGGAGATGGACCCTCGGATCCCCATTCCCGTTGAACTTAGCCATATCTGGCATCTTGAACTGAGCTGGCAACTGTTCTTTGAAGGTCATTGCCTCATAATCTAACAACTCCTCATGTTTACCCTTCATTTTACGGGTAACTGTTTCAACCTGATCCCGAAGCTTCTGAAATTCTGCCTGAGACCCAATCATTCGGCCTGTTGCATATTCTGCCATGTCGTCATCAAAAGTGGGGATATCATCCCCCAACCCATTCGGAGGCTCCTCACGCCTCACATTCTCAGAATTTCCCCCAGCATGGGGCACAATCAGCTTTGCCATAGCAGTAGTCAAAGGTTGTAACTGTTCAGTAAATTTGGCGAGACTGTTCTCAAACTGATCCATACGGGATACCTCATTCTCTGATGTACTCATGCTTGTTACCGTCTTTTAGCAAGTGTTTCTCTTCCCTAACCCAACGAGAATCTATGATGCCTTTATGAGACATAAAGGATGTTAACATGATGTATGCATGTATGAGGTGCATCAGATGCAATAACATATTGGACATACTAAATTAATTAAAATTCTCAAACAAATCGGCCCATTATCATTTTAGAAGTTTTTGGGCTAAATGTCATAGGAGTGAACTCGTCCCAGTTTAAATGGCCCAACGAGTTCGCATCTCATGGCAAGGAGCCCAACTAAATTCAAATGGTAATGTTCCGAACACAAGCACAAAATGGCCCATCAACATTTAGAGGCCTTGGCCCAATCGTCATAAGATACGTTCTTGTCCCAGTTTAAATGGCCCAACAAGCCCATATCCCATGACAAATGGTCCAAATGGATCCAAACGAAGATGTTCCCAAACACAAGCATAAAGATAATTCAAGCATAAAATAGTAAATTCTACAAGGTGGCCCATCAACATTTCAGAAGCTTTGGGCCTAATGGTCATAGGATACGAACTCGCCCCAGTTTAAATGGCCCAGCAAGTTCGCATTTCTGACAAAAAGTCCAACTGCATCCAAATGAAGATGGTCCACAAGCACATGCTCAAGGAAATAATTGTTACTTTAGCCATACAACCCCAGTCTATAGGTGGGTTCGTGAGAGTATAGACAAAGTCTCTTGCTGGCGAAGGATTGCCCACAACTAGGTCTCCCCACTCAAGGGTTCGAGCAACCAAGCAAGCGCACCTTTTTTATACCTTGCGGTACGTGCCAACAAGTCATGGTGTGTGACTAACTGTCAAATGGATTTCTTGTTGCAGATTTCCCAGAGGGAGGGTGGAGCGAACTCTCTTAAATACCCAAGCCTCTTAGGCTCTTATCGTTTGGTGACAGGAATAAGCAACAAGTCCTCCAAATTAGTCTGTCACAACAGGCCAAGGGTAGTGACTATTTAGGTGCCTCCACAGCTTTTCCTCGAAAGGTAGTGAATGAAGGAAGACACCAAACCATTGCCTAGCCTTAAAAAAAATTTCTTTGATCAAACCCCCATTTTACCCACTATAGACATGTTCAATTAAAACATAAATTCAAACATTACAAGACAATATTTCGGGGCCGATTCTGTATCCCCAGTGGAGTCGCCAGACTGTGGTGACACAGGAAAACCTGGGCGACGCATGCTGTTCCGGGCTCGCGGCCCGGTTGGGAGTACGGAGTAGTCACATGGGACTAAACCGGAGAATGATGGAGTCGCCACACGGTGTGAACTGGGAAAATGAGATTTAAGGCCGCACTCACCCCTCGCAAGGGAAGACCTCAAACCGTTGGGTTCGGAATGGTCCCTTACTTATGTCACTTGTAATGAAAGGATTTGTGTAATAATTTAATCGAGCCTAAATAACACTTATTTCCAAGAGTGCACCATAATCCTAAGTTCGCATGCATGAAGATAAAGTCTTTTTCAATAGCAAACATGTTACATCATAAGCATTCAATATTCATGTAAACATAAACGCAAGACAACCATAGCAATATCGGCATGCAATATAAAGGAAATCAAAATAACGGCGAACATATCATGTTATAAGCGCATTATAAAAGCATATGAAATAAGATCAAAATAACCACATAATAAACGGAGTCAAAACAAGCGCATCACAATGCGGGATAAAAGATGCAAATTCAAATACGCGAAAGAGGAACAATTAAAGATACATCCGTATATTAAAGATGAACGTGATGTGCCATGATGTAATGCCAAAGAATGTGGCTAACATGAGTGAAAGAAAGAAATACCAAGAAGAAGAGAAATGCAATGTGGGCCTATACCCATGTAATACTACAAATTTTCAATTAAACATGTTATATGTGACGCAAGATTATGCAATGAGATGTCATATGAATGAAAAATATGGAAAAGAAAGCACGGAAAAACATTGCATAATGAATAGAAACAAAATGCATGAATAAAATGATATTTTGTAAAACAGCGATAAGTCACGTAATAAACAGCGCGGCAAAACATCGTGGTAAGGTAGCCTTAAGGCATTTTCCCTCGAATAGAGGACCTTTAACCCACCCTAGTTGAGCCCATGCGCATGCATGCATGATAACGTGCATCAAATAAAATGCATGAATGAAATGGTAATGTTCGAATGATAAATCAATAACACATAACGAAAAGTAAATAACAAAGCGCGGCGAAGTATTGCGGTAAAGGTAGACCGTAGGCTTTTTATCCCTCCAAGTGGAGGACCTTTAATCCGACTTACTAAGCTCATGCGCACACAACACAATGCATACATATGAAACAAAAGTGAATACAAAGATACCCGGTGCGGCGAAGCATCGTGGTAAAGGATTTTAACTTCTTCAATTAGAGGACCTTTCACTGCACTTACTAAGCCCATGCGCTTATCTCAATGCATATATATATGAAATAAAAGTAAATACAAAGATATCGGATTTCGTATACCCGATTGAACATGTCTTACACCCAATCGAATACACATCGTCCGGCGCGGTGAAGCATCGTGGTAAAGGATTTTTAACCTCTTCAATTAGAGGACCTTTCATCGCACTTTCTAAGCCCATGCGCTTATCTCATTGCATATATATGAAACAAAAAGATAAATGTAAAAATATCGGATTTCGTATACCCGATTGAACATATCTCACATCTAATCGAATATACATTGACCAGCGCGGTGAAGCATCGTGGTAAAGGATTTTAACCCCTTCAATTAGGGGACCTTTCATCACACTTACTAAGCCCATGCGCTCGATCATATCATTTTGCTAACAAGTAATATGCGGAAATTAAAAAATGAATAATAAAAACACATCAAAACAACATAAAACAAAATATGCATCGTTTGCTCAAGTGGTACGTGGAGTTGTATCCCGAGTGTAGATCATACTACCGTCCATTCGGAATCGGCTATGAAATTTACGTCCGGGTTTCCATCCTATATACCACGAGAGGCGACACATTTTTCATTTTAATCAAGGGCCACAATCATGCATCAATCCATAATAATCATGCAAATGAAACTCAATAAATAAAAAAAAAAAAATGAAAACGGATGTGAAAAATACCCTCAGGTCTAACCTTTTACGTCGACTTTCGGAAGCGCGTTCCAAGTCCGTCGGAAGGGCTAATAATCTGTAACTCTTCCGATTCACAGGTTCGATGTCTTTGCTCACTGTTTCGCTGTTTTGGTCGTTGTTTTACCTCTGTTTCGCTGCTGTATGTGATATATTTTCTGCTCACTATTTTGGTTGTATTTGTTCACTGTTTTTGGGTAGTTGAGGGTCGGTTTATAGGGCAGTTTTGGTGGCAATTTATTCACTGTTTTCGGCAGTTTATTAGGGTACTATTTTGGGCAGTTTCGGTGAGCAAAAGGGCTGTGTTTTCAGTGGGTTATGGCGTTGACTAGAGGGTGCAGGTTAGGGAGCTTATGCGTGAGTGTGTGTGGCTAGTCAAAGGGGCTTGCTTACGTGAATTTATGGCGGGTCAAAATGGGGTTGTTTACGTGAATTTGTGGCTGGTCAAAATGGGTGATGGCGTGAGGTTTTGCTATGTGGCCGGTGGGGGTGCTTCGTGGCCCACTTTTGTCAATTAATGGAGGTTTATTTGTGACGAGTGGAGTGGGTTAATGTGTGAATACCGTGAGTGGCTTATGAGGATGTGTGTCGTTGGTTGCTAGATCTTGTGAGGTGCGTTGATGAGGTGTTATTTGTGTTTGTTTGAAACTAAGGTGTTTAAAGTGCAGTTAAGAGTGACGTGTTGAGTGTAGTAAGGTCGGCTGAGGAGCAGGCTAAGGTGAAGGCAAAAGGGAGTGAGGGCAATAAACGTGGTGCAGGGGGTTTTCAACGTGCGTATATGGTGAGATTGTTCACTGCTGAGAGAGAAAAAGGCCAGAAGTGTTTAGTAATAAATGTTTGTCTAGGGTTTTTTTATTTTGTTTGGCCGAGAGAGTTGGTGGGAGAGGAGGCTTAGGGTATGTGTTACCGTGAATGGAGAGAGTCTCGAGGGAGAGCAGAGACTAGGGTTTCAGTTTTGTTTTTTTTTGGTCCTTGCCGTGGAGATTAGCCTTGAGAGAGGAGAGGAGAGAGGTCATAGGGTTTCAGTTTTGTGTTGTTTATATAGTGATGGAATAGGAATTAGGGTTATGGTTTGCATGAGATTTTAGAAAGGAAACAAATCAATTATAAGGAGAGATTTATTTTAATTAAATGATGGATTTAATTAGTTTATTAAGAGAAATAATAATTATATTTTTGGTGGGAATTTCTTAAATTGGTTTGTGATTTATTTATTTTTGGAATTAGAATATTTAATTGTGTTAATTAGACATGTAATTTCTTTAATTTGTGTAAGTATTTTTATTATTTTGGTAGGTTATTATTTAGATTTTATTTGTTTTATTTTAATTGGTATATGATTTAATTATTTAATTTGTTTTAGTTTAATTGATTTATTTAATGTTTTATTTAAATTGGTATATTACTTAATTAATTTATTTAATTAGATATATGACTTAATTATTTTATTTGTTTTAGTTTAATTTAGATTTAATTTAATTGGTATTTAATTTGTGTTGGATTTTAATTGGTTTTAATTTAAATTTAATTTGTGACACATATATTTTAAATGTTTTAATTATTTTAGTTTGTGACATATATTAATTATTTCTTTGGATTGGGCTTGGATGAGATGGGCTTGGTTAAGTCTTAAAACGGAGGTCCAACAGCGAACCCGAAACTAAACACGTGAACTAAATCCAACAAAACTTCAATTATTGACTCTTCCCTTCCGACGTCTGTTTTCTGCGATTTCCGCGACTTAAAAGATAGTGCCTCCAAATGAGGCTCATCATCGGGTTTCATATGCAAAAATGCAATACCTACAGTCGCCCCCACTTTGATGAGACTTGTGCAGTGTGTGACAGTGACAATCTTATCAAAGTACATGCAATGTATTTTCACTTACCTGGCTCGCCAGCTACCATTTGACTTGCCTGTTGTATTGAGATACTTTGAACTTTGGGCTTTGTTCCTAAACTGTTGAGATGAGGCTTTATTCCTCCTAGCTTTATTCCTGAACTATTGAGATGAGGCTTTATCCTTCGAGCTTTATTCCCGAATTGTTGAGATGAGGCTTTATTCCTCCCGAGCTTTATTCTCGAACTGTGTAGATGAGGCTTTATTCCTTTCGAGCTTTATCCCGAACTGTTGAGATGAGGCTTTATTCCTCCCGAGCTTTATTCTCTAACTGTTGAGATGAGGCTTTATTCCTTTCGAGCTTTATTCCCGAACTGTTGAGATGAGGCTTTATTCCTCCCGAGCTTTATTCTCGAACTGCTTATTGTGTAGAGATAGGGCTTTATTCCCTGATTTTTTGGACTGTGGGCTTTATTCCCGAACTGCATTGAGATGAGACTATATTCCCTCTGACTGTAATGAACGTGGGCTTTATTCCCCAACTGAACTGAATGCAGGATTTGTTCCTGAACTGTACTGAGATGAGGCTTTATTCCTCTGGGTTGTATTCCCGAACTATTTTGAGTGTGAGCTTTATTCCCGAACTGTGCTGAGATGAGGCTTTATTCCTCTGGGCTGACTGTGGGCGTCGCCCCAATACTGATACCGATGTGGGCCTCGCCCCCAGACTGATACCGATATGGGCCTCACCCCCAAACTGGTACTGAGGTGGGCCTCACCCCTAGACTGATACTGATGTGGGCCTCGCCCCCAATCTGATGTGGGCCTCGCCCCAAAACTGATACTGATGCGGGGCTTCACCCCCAAACTGGTACTAAGGTGGGCCTCGCCCCCAGACTGATACTGATATGGGTCTCAAACCTGGGACTCGTCCCCAAACTACTGATGTCATATTGATGCCTCTGATTGGCCTTCATTTGCCGTTTTCTCTCTTTCTTCTTCAAAACCTGTGAATACAAAACAAACATAAAACAAAAAAGAAATGCAAAATATGTTACGTGTATGCATGCATGCGTGAATGAGTTTCCCATCCCGTTGGGTTAGGTCTTCTGCCAATTCCCTTGGTGACCATTCTTCTATTCCTCAGGCAAAGTACTGCTTCGATCTATCTGCCTTGATCGGCTCGGTGAACTCATTCCCTTCCAAGTCTGACAGTCTCACTGCATCGTTTCCCAATTTCTGAATGACTATCCTACCTCTTCTGCTTACTTCTTCCGAGGATTCCCCGTGTTTCTGAACATCACTAATTTTCATAGTACCAAGGTTGAATGCTTTTCTCAAATATACTCATATTGCAGAAGAGATTCAGCAAAATGAACGTCTTTATTATCATTTAAGAAAATGGTTCGAACATGTAGACTAAATCAATGTCTATATTAAAAATGCAGGATCAAATAAACTAGTAGGAATAACTTCATCGTTCGCAACATCGCCTTCTTCATTGGCCTATAGTTCTTCACTGTCATCCTTTATCTCAATACAAGAAGCCTGGGTGTTGAGTGGCTTTATGGTTGAGGGTTTATGTGTGTGTTGGGTTGTTCTTTTTCTGGATTGGGTATTTTATGGGCATCAATGAGGTTTTGGACCTCATGCCTAAGGCGGTGGGTGCAGTTGTCGGTGTCATGGCCTTTACTTGATGGAAGTAACAATACTGGTACTAGGTTTAGGTGAGTATGGTGGCACAGGGTTCGGAAATGGCCTAGGTTCCAAAGGTTTTAGAAGTCCTTGCATTTTCAGCTTTTCAAATATATTTGACAAAGGTCTACCAAGATTGGAGAATCGCCTGTTCTTGACGGTAGCGACCTCGGCAGTAGCGGGCTTGGTCTCAGAAGGCCCCCCAAAAGTTCTCATATTTTGACAATAGAACTTTCTGTTCTCAGCTTTTTCTTCTTCAATATCCATGACAGTTTCCCTCAACTGTCGAAAGTCACCGATCATGGAGGTCATCCTCCTCAGCTTGTCATAAATGGAGGGCTTAGTACCCTTGATAATCATCTTGATCTGGTCCTTCCCCGAGGGCCGAGTCTGCATCTTCAGGAGCTGGCTTCTCCAGCGATCTACATACTCTTTGAAGCTTTTCTCCGGCTTTTGCTTAGTGTTTTCCAAATCACGGAGTGACAAATCAATCTCCAAGTCTGTCACATACTATTTTAGGAATGCATCTGCCAATTCCGTCCAGTCTTCCTTGATATTCTTCTCGAGACTGTAATACCAGACTACGGGTGCCCCCTCAAGCGACATCCCGAATATTTTCTGAACTTGGCGCTGTGTTAGGCCCACTGAACTCATAACGGAAACATACTGACGGAGATGGACCCTCGGATCCCAATTCCCGTTGAACTTAGCCATATCTGGCATCTTGAACTGAGCTGGCAACTGTTCTTTGAAGGTCATTGCCTCATAATCTAACAACTCCTCATGTTTACCCTTCATTTTACGAGTAACTGTTTCAATCTGATCTCGAAGCTTCTGAAATTCTGCCTGAGACCCAATCATTCGGCCTGTTGCATATTCTGCCATGTCGTCATCAAAAGTGAGGATATCATCCCCCAACCCATTCGGAGGCTCCTCACGCCTCACATTTTCAGAATTTCCCCCAGCATGGGGCACAATCAGCTTTGCCATAGCAGTAGTCAAAGGTTGTAACTGTTCAGTAAATTTGGCGAGACTGTTCTCAAACTGATCCATACGGGATACCTCATTCTCTGATGTACTCATGCCTGTTACCGTCTTTTAGCAAGTGTTTCTCTTCCCTAACCCAACGAGAATCTATGATGCCTTTATGAGACATAAAGGATGTTAACATGATGTATGCATGTATGAGGTGCATCAGATGCAATAACATATTGGACATACTAAATTAATTAAAATTCTCAAACAAATCGGCCCATTATCATTTTAGAAGTTTTTGGGCTAAATGTCATAGGAGTGAACTCATCCCAGTTTAAATGGCCCAACGAGTTCGCATCTCATGGCAAGGAGCCCAACTAAATTCAAATGGTAATGTTCCGAACACAAGCACAAAATGGCCCATCAACATTTAGAGGCCTTGGCCCAATCGTCATAAGACGTTCTGTCCCAGTTTAAATGGCCCAACAAGCCCATATCCCATGACAAATGGTCCAAATGGATCCAAACGAAGATGTTCCCAAACACAAGCATAAAGATAATTCAAGCATAAAATAGTAAATTCTACAAGGTGGCCCATCAACATTTCAGAAGCTTTGGGCCTAATGGTCATAGGATACAAACTCGCCCCAGTTTAAATGGCCCAGCAAGTTCGCATTTCTGACAAAATTCCAACTGCATCCAAATGAGATGGTCCACAAGCACATGCTCAAGGAAATAATTGTTACTTTAGCCATACAACCCCAGTCTATAGGTGGGTTCGTGAGAGTATAGACAAAGTCTCTTGCTGGCGAAGGATTGCCCACAACTAGGTCTCCCCACTCAAGGGTTCGAGCAACCAAGCAAGCGCACCTTTTTTTACCTTGCGGTACGTGCCAACAAGTCATGGTGTGTGACTAACTGTCAAATGGATTTCTTGTTGCAGATTTCCCAGAGGGAGGGTGGAGCGAACTCTCTTAAATACCCAAGCCTCTTAGGCTCTTATCGTTTGGTGACAGGAATAAGCAACAAGTCCTCCAAATTAGTCTGTCACAACAGGCCAAGGGTAGTGACTATTTAGGTGCCTCCACAGCTTTTCCTCGAAAGGTAGTGAATGAAGGAAGACACCAAACCATTGCCTAGCCTTAAAAAAAAATGTCTTTGATCAAACCCTCATTTTACCCACTATAGACATGGTCAATTAAAACATAAATCCAAACATTACAAGACAATATTTCGGGGCCGATTCTCTATCCCCAGTGGAGTCGCCAGACTGTGGTGACACAGGAAAACCTGGGCGACGCATGCTGTTCCGGGCTCGCGGCCCGGTTGGGAGTACGGAGTAGTCACGGGGGACTAAACCGGAGAATGATGGAGTCGCCACCCGGTGTGAACTGGGAAAATGAGATTTAAGGCCGCACTCACCCCTCGCCAGGGAAGACCTCAAACCGTTGGGTTCGGAATGGTCCCTTACTTATGTCACTTGTAATGAAAGGATTTGTGTAAAAATTTAATCGAGCCTAAATAACACTTATTTCCAAGAGTGCACCATAATCCTAAGTTCGCATGCATGAAGATAAAGTCTTTTTCAATAGCAAACATGTTACATCATAAGCATTTAATATTCATGTAAACATAAACGCAAGACAACCATAGCAATATTGGCATGCAATATAAAGGAAATCAAAATAACGGCGAACATATCATGTTATAAGCGCATTATAAAAGCATATGAAATAAGATCAAAATAACCACATAATAAACGGAGTCAAAACAAGCGCATCACAATGCGGGATAAAAGATACAAATTAAAATACGCGAAAGAGGAACAATAAAGATACATCCGTATATTAAAGATGAACGTTCCATGATGTAATGCCAAAGAATGTGGCTAACATGAGTGAAAGAAAGGAATACCAAGAAGAAGAGAAATGCAATGTGTGCCTATACCCATGTAATACTACAAATTTTCAATTAAACATGTTATATATGATGCAAGATTATGCAATGAGATGTCATATGAATGAATAATATGGAAAAGAAAGCACGGAAAAACATTGCATAATGAATAGAAACAAAATGCATGAATAAAATGATATTTTGCAAAACAAGGATAAGTCGCGTAATAAACAGCGCGGCAAAACATCGTGGTAAGGTAGCCTTAAGGCATTTTCCCTCGAATAGAGGACCTTTAACCCACCCTAGTTGAGCCCATGCGCATGCATGCATGATAACGTGCATAAAATAAAATGCATGAATGAAATGGTAATGTTCGAATGATAAATCAATAACACATAACGAAAAGTAAATAACAAAGCGCGGCGAAGTATTGCGGTAAAGGTAGACCGTAGGCTTTTTATCCCTCCAAGTGAAGGACCTTTAATCCGACTTACTAAGATCATGCGCACACAACACAATGCATACATATGAAACAAAAGTGAATACAAAGATACCCGGCGCGGCGAAGCATCGTGGTAAAAGATTTTAACCTCTTCAATTAGAGGACCTTTCACTGCACTTACTAAGCCCATGCACTTATCTCAATGCATATATATATGAAACAAAAGTAAATACAAAGATATCGGATTTCGTATACCCGATTGAACATGTCTTACACCCAATCGAATACACATCGTCCGGGCGGCGAAGCATCGTGGTAAAGGATTTTTAACCTCTTCAATTAGAGGACCTTTCATCGCACTTTCTAAGCCCATGCGCTTATCTCATTGCATATATATGAAACAAAAAGATAAATGTAAAAATATCGGATTTCGTATACCCGATTGAACATATCTCACATCCAATCGAATATACATTGACCGGCGCGGTGAAGCATCGTGGTAAAGGATTTTAACCCCTTCAATTAGGGGACCTTTCATCACACTTACTAAGCCCATGCGCTCGATCATATCATTTTGCTAACAAGTAATATGCGGAAATTAAATAATGAATAATAAACACATCAAAACAACATAAAACAAAATATGCATCGTTTGCTCAAGTGGTACGTGGAGTTGTATCCCGAGTGCAGATCATACTACCGTCCATTCGGAATCAGCTATGAAATGTACGTCCGGGTTTCCATCCTATATACCATGAGAGGCGACACATTTTTCATTTTAATCAAGGGCCACAATCATGCATCAATCCATAATAATCATGCAAATGAAACTCAATAAATAATAAAAATAAAACTGAAAACGGATGTGAAAAATACCCTCAGGTCTAACCTTTTATGTCGACTTTCGGAAGCGCGTTCCAAGTCCGTCTGAAGGGCTAATAATCTGTAACTCTTTCGGTTCACAGGTTCGATTCACTGTTTTGGTCGCTGTTTTACCTCCGTTTCGCTGCTGTATGTGATGTATTTTCTGCTCACTATTTTGGTTGTATTTGTTCACTGTTTTTGGGTAGTTGAGGGTCGGTTTATAGGGCAGTTTTGGTGGCAGTTTATTCACTGTTTTAGGCAGTTTTTTAGGGTACAGTTTTGGGCAGTTTCGGTGAGCAAAAGGGCTGTGTTTTCAGTGGGTTATGGCGTTGATTAGAGAGTGCAGGTTAGAGAGCTTATGCGTGAGTGTGTGGCTAGTCAAAGGGGCTTGCTTATGTGAATTTATGGCGGGTCAAAATGGGGTTGTTTACGTGAATTTGTGGCTGGTCAAAATGGGTGATGGTATGAGGTTTTGCTATGTGGCCGGTGGGGGTGCTTCGTGGCTCACTTTTGTCAATTAATGGAGGTTTATTTGTGACGAGTGGAGTGGGTTAATGCGTGAATACCGTGAGTGGCTTATGAGGATGTGTGTCGTTGGTTGCTAGATCTTGTGAGGTGCGTTGATGAGGTGTTATTTGTGTTTGTTTGAAACTAAGGTGTTTAAAGTGCAGTTAAGAGTGACATGTTGAGTGTAGTAAGGTCGACTGAGGAGCAGGCTGGTGAAGGCAAAAGGGAGTGAGGGTAATAAACGTGGTGCATGGGGGTTTCAACGTGCGTATATGGTGAGATTGTTCACTACTGAGAGAGAAAAAGGCCAGAAGTGTTTAGTAATAAATGTTTGTCTAGTGTTTTTATTATTTGTTTGGCCGAGAGAGTTGGTGGGAGAGGAGGCTTAGTGTATGTGTTGCCGTGAATGGAGAGAGTCTCGAGGGAGAGCAGAGACTAGGGTTTCAGTTTTGTTTTTTTTTGGTCTTTGCCGTGGAGATTAGCCTTGAGAGAGGAGAGGAGAGAGGTCCTAGGGTTTCAGTTTTGTGTTGTTTATATAGTGAGGGAATATGAATTAGGGTTATGGTTTGCATGGGATTTTAGAAAGGAAACAAATCAATTATAAGGAGACATTTATTTTAATTAAATGATGGATTTAATTAGTTTATTAAGGGAAAGAATAATTAATTTTGGTGGGAATTTCTTAAATTGGTTTGTGATTTATTTATTTTTGGAATTAGAATATTTTAATTTGTGTTAATTAGGCATGTAATTCTTTAATTTGTGTAAGTATTTTTATTATTTTGGTAGGTTATTATTTAGATTTTATTTGTTTTATTTTAATTGGTATATGATTTAATTATTTAATTTGTTTTAGTTTAATTGATTTATTTAATGTTTTATTTAAATTGGTATATTACTTAATTAATTTATTTAATTAGGTATATGACTTAATTATTTAATTTGTTTTAGTTTAATTTAGATTTAATTTAATTGGTATTTAATTTGTGTTGTATTTTAATTGGTTTTAATTTACTTAGATTTAATTTAAATTTAATTTGTGACACATATATTTTAAATATTTTAATTATTTTAATTTGTGACATATATAATTATTTCTTTGGATTGGGCTTGGATGAGATGGGCTTGGTTAAGTCTTAAAACGGAGGTCCAACAGCGAACCCGAAACTAAAGACGTGAACTAAATCCAATAAAACGTCAATTTTTGACTCTTCCCTTCCGACGTCCGTTTTCCGCGATTTCCGCGACTTAAAAGAAAGTGCCTCCAAATGAGGCTCATCATCGGTTTTCACATGCAAAAATACAATGCCTACAATAATCTCAGTGTATTATGGACATACATGACTTAATGCATGTACGTGTATGATAGTATAAGAAATGCATATGCATGCCTATATGTTATGGTTTTCAGAAATTAAGTTAAAGCTAAGAATGTTTTTAAGTTTCAAAGTATTGCAAAGAATATTTTTCAAATATATTTGAAAGAGATGTTCCTTACAGTTTGAAATTTGATTTAAGTTTTTAAAATTTTATTTGCAGTTTTATGTTTTTTTTGGGGCATGAGGCAAAACCTCACCCCAGTATGAAACTTGAGATACAGTTGGAATTGACGGATACAGAAAACATGTGCACATGTAGGGCCAGGATGGCGGCTTAGGTTCGTGTACCTGGTCCCTAGTGGTGGCTACACTGCTAGTTGAGCTGTTGTCCTGGGTTTAGAGCTCTACGTTGCCAGTTGAGCTGTTGTCTTGGACGTAGAGCACCACCGGTTTCAGAGATGCTCAGTTGAGTTATGGTCCTGAGCATAGAGCACACCTAGTTGAGTTGTGGTCCTGGGTGTAGCGAGACGTCCAGTTGAGTTATGGTCCTGAATGTAGAGCATTTTTCAGATTTCAGGTTTTTCAGTACACAGTTTTCAGATTATCAGTATATAGTTTTCAAAAGTCAGATTTTGGTAAAAAGTTTTCAGAAAATAGATTTTAGAATAGTTTCCAGAACCAGCAGTTTATAAGAAATTTAGAATTTTTAAAGTAGAGACTGGTTTCCAAGTAAAGTTTCCAGCAAAGAGTTTTCAGAAAGAAACTTTTAGAAAACAGAGTTTCAGAAAAAGTTTTCAGAAAAAAGACTTTCAGAAAAAAGTTTTCAAGAAATAATTTCTTAAATAGTATGATATGTTAAAGTTGAAAATAGATCACCAGTTATGCATATGAATCATATATTCTAGTTATCATTTGGAAGTATATTGTTGGCATTAAAATATGATGACATGTTTGCATCAGATTGTGCATATGGATAATTTCATGTATATCATGTTCAGATACAAGTAACATTTTGCAAAATACTAGTGCATGATAGTATGATTTTATTTAAGGTATATATGTGCTAATAATAATTGTTTGAGTTGCATATTTTCTTAGAAAGAACATATTGTAAAGATGCTAGAGCATAATGATACGAAAAAAATGTATGGTTATACTTGGTTGGTGATAGGGGATTAATGTTTAATAGAAATAGAATTTTAGCATGACCGATTTGATGATATTTCAAGGTAGTGAAAAAAAGAAAGCTATTATAATTGTCAATCTAGATTAGCTCAGAGTATACAGAAAGGTAAAGAGAAGAATCAGAGTAGCACAGCAGAAGTGTGATGGATCCTAATCTGTTAGTTAGTAAGGTAGAACTTGATATATTTTATAAGAAGGAATAATACAGACGTAATTAATAGAATTTAAAGTACGTAGGTGTGTGTTCAGATGAAAAGAATAATGGCAAGTAATGTGGGAATAATGGATATAAGTTATAAAGTTAAACCAGATTTGTTAATGTTTGCATGATTACTTACTGAGTCATTATGACTCACACCATAACAGTTTATAGTTTTGCAGGTCAGTTGCAGTTTTACTGAGCTAGCAGGTTTCCGATGAAGACTTTGAAGACAGTGGATCGCCCCAATTACATTCAAGAGTGTCCCTGAGTCCTGGGTCGAGTTATGGGTCCTCACGACCCTTGTTTTTTGTATATTGCATTGTATCTCATATGTAAGAGTTTTATAATAGCATAGTTCTATTTTGAGTTCTGGCCGGAGGCCAAGTATTTACATTTGTTATTTGAGTTCAGGCCTGAGGCCTTGATGATGAATATATTTATGTTGAGTTTGTAAGCAGATTGTCTCTTGGTGATGGCTATAGGCCAGGTTGCATGATATTCTGCATACATCATGCTGAAGGTTCGTCAGAATCAGGGGCTTATGGAGATGGGTCCACCTGTCTCCTGCCGGTAGCATCCTGGCCTAGGCGGGATGTTCCAATATATCATATTAGTTTTATTTCTATATATTTCATGGTATTGGGGCGGTACAAACAATATGTATGAAATAAGGCACGACCAGAAGAGTTATTTACTGCAGCCTATTTAGAAAACGAAGCACTAACATTCTGTTTGATGTACTTAAATAATATTGAAAAACTTTTAATCGTCGAATTAGAAACAACGACAGAGGAGAATATGAATCACATGATGTGTCTATTTTCTATCAAAACTGTAGACCCCACAGGAAGATAACTATTAAAATAATTACAATCATGAAACAACAACATGCTCACTGGTTTATTCTGAATAATTACAATGAGGTTCTGTCGTATCTACAATATGGGTCTAAACTCAATTTAATAATTTGAATAATTTTCAAGGAATTTTGAATGATTTTATCATTATTAATGTATGCGTCATGAGACCATTCTTGGCAGCAGCAGCAACAACCAAAATATTAGTGAGAGGCAACAAGGATATTCCCTAAATGGTTTGAGGCAACTGTGAGTTTTTTCCATATCCAAACATTTTGAGTGTATAATATATCTTACTTTATCTAATCAATATTTTTACATGCATTAATTTCAGATAAACATTTATATTGAAAATGGCGATGTCCCATTTAGTACTATAACGTCACTAGCTTATTGTCCTGAACGAAAAACATATGAGCATTCTGGTTGTATAGTTAATGGTGTGTGAGCAAAGAGATATTTCACGCTCAACATAAAACCGTGGGATTACAGTTTCAGGAGACCATGGTGACAATACTATTGATTTTTACGGTATCTTGCAAGAAACTATTGAATTGATTTCCATGCCTAATCGTCAGATTATCTTATTCACATGAAAATTATTTGATCTGATCCAAGAAAGAGGAGAATTCAATTCCATCACTATCTAATGTCGATCAATGTTCAATGTGCTTGGCACAAAGATTATCCATATATTTTCTGTCATTAAACATGCCTTGTCCCAAAATTTGGGAAAAGATGGAAAGTCATGGAAAAATTAAACTAAAGGGGTATTTGCGATGTTCAAAGGAAACAAAATGCCGCTAATGATCACTTTGAAAAGAATACTGAGCACGATGACGATGTTCAGTAAATTTTTCGGTTGCCAAATATTGTCCATAATGATATCGTCAGTGTTCAGCTACACAAGATTACATTAATACTATTGAGGTCATCAAAAACTTGGATAATGACGAAGAAGAAGAAGATGATGACCGAGAAGTAGACGTAGTCGAATATGAGTTTACGTCGAATGATTGATCTGAGACGACATTTAATATTGATTAGGGTATTTTTACATTATATTTAAAATTGAAAGTGTTGTTATGTACTATTTAAATACACACACACACTAGGCGACGCAAAAAGAATGAGAGGAAATAAAATATTTCAATTTTTTAATTTCAACATTTGGCATCGCCATGTCGATATGGCGATGCTAAAAGTAACGCATTTGCATTTCTAGTAAGTAGTGACGCTAATGCGTGTTTTAGCGTTGTTCGATTTGGTGACGTTAAAAGTTCTTTATAATAACATCAGAACAGCCACACACATATCAATTTTTCATCTGCAAAAACATATCAGACTGCAATGCCTTTCGCACACTTCTTAAGTAAGTTCGTTTATTTTTTGTGGGTTATAATTATTTATTTATTTTTCTAGTGAAAAATTAGGGTTGTATAGGGATTTTTGAAACCCTCACACAACCCTAGACACTTGGTGTGTCAATTGCATACCAAGCGTTTGGTTGTTTGCCTCCATCAAAGCAACCAACCAAATTTGAGGCACTCACGGTGCTTAAAAAGTGACTTATTTGAGATAATTAAGTGTACTGTTATTTTTCTGCAGATTTAACGTAACTGAAAATTTATTTTTCAAGATGGCTCCTGGATAATGTAAGAAACCTGTTCCATCTACTAGTAGTGTGGCGAGTTCCATCTCTCAGCTACTTGCTCAGGCCGCTGAAGCAACCCCACAATTAGACGATCTCAAGGTGATACAATGAGTTTGGAGTGTTGAAAATTATGGCTCATACAATCACTATTTGTAAAGAATATTGTGTTTTTGTACAAATTATCCATGTGACAAAAGGAAATTGCTATTTTATCATTATTGTAATTAGATTACTTAGATATATATATAATGATAAAAATCCATATGGTTAAATCAAATTAAAAAGATATGAGATAGTATTAATCCATGAAGGGTTTAATCATTAAATATCCCTAGTCGAAGTATTATCGAGACTGGACATTAATAATACAAAATAGACTATTATTACACTTGTGCTCGTTATGTAAGCTTAACGATATAGTTCTCATATATTTAGGTATTGGATAGTTATGAAAGTGTAATAAGATGTTCTGTTAGCCGTTGGACCGGGAACAGTTCCCTCTGGATATACCCACTCGGAATCCCATTGGTAGTATGACTATGTGTCTATGGGAATCCGAATCAGGGTAGGTGTATGTGATATTTAACTTGAGACTTACGTCGCTATTACTTGCGACAATCAGGTTACTTTAATATTAGTCTTCTGGAGCTTTAACAGGTTCTATGTACGCCTATATTGGGTTTACTGAGAATCGTAGTGTATTGGATGTGATGTCAAGATGAAAGTATCACTTCAGTCATATGGAGATGATGGTCGCACATTATACAGAACTAGTACTCTTAAAGCTGCAGCTATTGGGATAATATGACTAGGTTATGACTTCCTGATTACAGAGATTAGTTATTCAGGATCCGATATATGCTTCGTACGGGGCAGACACAGAGCCAGTCCTAGGCCTAGCATGTGACATCCGATACTGGATCGTATTACGTATTACATAATATTAGTATTACTACGCTTGATACAGATGATATCCTCATCAAATATTTCTGGAGAATTGGGTAGGCACGGTGCTTTGCTAGAAGCCAACCTTGTCTTGTAAATCCGTGAGAACATGGTACGGGGTATGCACGTGTTCGGATAGTCCGATAACCGTATTTACTGCCAATATATCTAGGAATCTCTTGGGTTGCTTCCCAAAGATTCACCAATGATATTTGACTCAGATAGAATTAATCTGAGATTAATTATGAGAGAGAAAATTAATCTGGGATTAATTGCGGTAAGAATTAATCTGGGATTAACTTCGTATGGAAGAGAGAACGTGATTAATTTAGAATTAATCGATAAAATAAAATAAATTATTAAATTAGATTTTTTATTAAATTTATTTATTTGTGGCTAATATATCGGATATATTAATTGAAATCAGATTTCAATACGAAATTAAAATTGGATTTTAATTCGGCCGAATTAATTCGAAAGCAACTATCATAATAATTTTGCGAGACATAATTATTTGATTAAATTGGATTTAATTATGGCGCGATGACAAATTATTTTAATCAGAATTAAAGAACTCGATAAAATTGCCCGTGACTTTACGTGAGTCTTTTTGTGTTTTGGGAACATAAAATATCTTTGACTTTGGTGGGCCAAGTCAAGTTGTGTGTTGAGGAAGCCAACTCAAATTTTGAATTTAAAATGTGGTGGGACTACATGACTTACATCAAAGATCTAAGGTTGATGTAAGTAGTTGACTTAATTAATTAAATGCATTAAACAACACAACCACCAAGTCTTGAAACACTCTATTCTTTTCTCTCCATGACCGATTCTTCTCTCCATTTTATTGTGAAATTTTGCTTCAAAATTTCTACATAGCTAGCTCTTGGAGGAGTCAAATTAGGTGATAGGGAAACTCACTTAAGGCATAAACAACATAACCACAAGCTTGGAGCTTCATCCAAGAGGAAATTGCGAAATTCCTCCCTTTAACAATGTAAGTGATTCCGCCACTTTTCTTATTATTTCACACAAAGAATCATGTTTAGGATCTTGTGGCATGTCTTAGAGACTAATAATGGTATCAGAGCCTTGCTAAATATTATTTTGAAAAACTAGGACTCATAAACTTTAATTAGGAATTTTTACTTGGAGCATGAAAATTCAAAATTGAGTTTTTGGTTGATGTTAGATGACGATAACTTGGAGTTGTGCATTGTTGGATTTTTGAAAAATTAATTGGATCAAATTTCGCTAATTTCCCTATGTTGGCCGAAACTTACCCTAGTGTAACTCATGGTGATTTTTAAATTTTGACACTTGGATGTGTCAATGACATGATATATATGTTGAATGTTGATTTAATTGGATTGGAATCAAATTGGATATTAATTTCTTGTCATTGCCGTGAGTTAGCATGCTTGTTGGAGACTTGATTTTACTTCAATTTGTGTTGGACATGAATTTGAATGATAAGCATGATTAATTAGATTAATAATATTTTGGAAATGTTAGATTAATTAATTAGTTATGTTAATTACACTTAAAATGGATTAATGTAATATTTGGAATATTGTATTAATGTAAATAGTTTCTAAAATAATAAATGGGATAATTTGGTTATATTTGGATTAGTGGGCTTAGTTGGGCCAAGTTTTGTTGTGGACAATTGGGTTGGATCCAATTGGGCCGGATCCAATTGGGCCTAAACTATTTCCATAAAAGTCCAAAATATGACTTTTGGGCCTTTAATAATCTAATTGGGCCTAATGGGCCAAAATTAATTTATGACAAAGGGTGATTCCTAAATTGGCAAAGGCATTATAGGCTTGATCCATAATAGCCAAAAGTCCATTCTTAAAGAATTAAGTAAAGCCCATTGTACTTAATAGAATTGGCTTTGGATGCTAAATGGTCCTTTGAGATCATTTGGATTGGATTTGGAATCCAAGTCTAAAAGTACATTATTATAATTGAATAAGTGCAATTGTTTAATTTGGAACTAAACTTGAATTAGTATTGAATACAATTTAAATTGGATTTAATATTGTAGTTCGATATAATTCAAGAATACTTACTTTGAGCATTTATTTTTAAACGAGTTGGACTCGAGCAAATCAAATCGTTGTATGAATATGGATGGTCATTAATTGAAGAATTAATTAATTGGATTACATTGATTGACAATATGCTATGTGTGAATGCTTGAATGTATTTGTTTGAATAATGTATATCAGATGAATATTAGATGGGTGAGGGTAATTTTGGAAATTATTGTAAATATTGTATTTATTTGAAATTGGACCTACGTGTCCAGCCTATCACCTCTTATTCTCATTGTATTTCTCTTCTCACCAATTCTCCTCAATATAAATGATGTTTCTTATAGTGTTATGTAGTTCGGTATATAGAATGAGAGAGGAAAAGAAAAGAGATAGAATCGTTCTATGAATAAAATGTTTATCAATATCCATCCGCATATCATTATTATATTTATCGCGCCTTATTGTGCTTTTAGAATGCATGTTTAAAGGTGTATGATGAGACCTAATTAAAAATAATAAGTTGGTTGCCAATTTATGAAAACGCACTCGTATTTAATATTAAGCGTTTCTTTCCATTGAGTGGTTCTCTCTCAAAATCCAAGATTGGCTTTGATTTGTTGGCCAAGTCAAGATTATTGTCTATCGCGGATGTGTTTGAACCATGAAAGCTTTGTTAATATCGCATGTCTTAGGCAGTTGTGACTTGTTGGCCAAAGTCAAGGTTGTTGGAGTTTTTTCAAGGTCCCAAGATCAAAACTCAAGCATGAATATCAAGTGAATACAACGACGGAAGTGCGGAATACTTACATCGAGCGGTTGAGCGACGATTTGGGCAACAAAAATAAAAAATCTGCACACTTTATCAAGGCAGTGGGCTGCTGTGAATAGTGTGTATTTCGCCCCTTCACTTCAAGTTTTAAAGCTCCAAGCTTCACCGAATGGCTTCCCGGCTCATGGGTAAACTTCCCTTATCACCTTGGCATGATCCCGGAGTGTGCTAGCACTCTTGTTTTGCCACAAAACACACTTGCTTCCCCATTTATTTTTCCATTTCCACGGCAGTTCACTGCCCAAATGAAACCAGAAAATGCGTGAAAGAAGAGAGGAGAAGAAGAGGAGAGAGAGGCGGAAAGTAAGCCTACTTGCCTTTTCGGTTTTGTGTTTGTTTTATGCATCAAATGCATATGAATTCATTTGAAATTCATTTCAATGCCATTTGACTTTATGTCAACAACACACATCACCTCTCATCAACAAGTCACATCACATCACTTTTCAAACATCAATCAATCCAATCAATTGTCACATCACTCAAAGTGACATGATTTGACGCTTGATGTGACGCTAGGTGCGACTAGCGATTTGACACTTGATTTGACGTGCCGCACTCGAATTCTAAATACGAATGCGCTCGTAAAAATCTCGGGCTCGGGTTCGTTAATTCCAAATTAACGAATTTTCCGTTGCGTCGTAATTAAACGATTACGCCAAGTGAAATCACTATTCACGTCGCTAACGAATTAATTCTAAATTAATTCGTTCGCCCAATTAAAATCTAATTTTAATTTCGCGTCGAAATCCAATTTCGATTAATATATCAAATATATTAATTCCCCGATTAATTCCAAATTAATGTTTCTCTCTCTTTAATCGTTATTTTATCCTAGATAAAATATCTCCGCGATTAATCCCAGATTAATTTTCTCTCTCATCTAATTAATCCCAGATTAATATAAGTGCGAGTCATACGTCATAGGTGAATCTTTGGGAAGCGACCCATGAGATCCCCAGATAGGTTGCCAGTCAAATCGGTCGTCGGACTATTCGAACACGTAAGTACCTCGTACTACGTTTATACCGATTTACAAGACAATGTTGGCTTCTAGCAAGCACCATGTCTATCCAATTCTCCGGAAACATCCTTACAGGAATAAGGATCTATATCAAGCGTAGTATACCGTAGTATTGTGCGTATCTGCCCAGTATCGGATAATCACGTGCTAGGGCTGGGGCTGGATAAGTGTCTACCCCATCCGAAGCACATATCGGATGTCTGGTAACATAGTCTCTATAATCGGATATACATGACCTGGTCACAATATCCCGATTGGTTGCGCAACACTCAAGAGCACTAGTACCGTATCCTGCGTGACATCATCTCCAATATGACTGAAGTGACACTTCCGTCTTGACATCACACCCAATACTCTACGACTCTCTGATAACCCAGAAGTGGTGTACACAGAACCGGTCAAAGCCCCCTACCACCAAAACCAAAGTTTATCGATTATCGTAAGTATTAGCGATGCAAGTCTCAGGTTAAGACTATACACACCTACCTTGATTTCGGTCTCCCATAGACACATAGTCATAATACCAATGGGATTCCGAAGGGTCTATCCAGAGCGAAGCTGTTCCCGTACCATCGGTGAAACACGACCTCCTATCGCACTTGCATAAGTATCCAATACTATATATATGAGAACTATGCCGTTGTGCCCTCACAACGCGCACAAGTGCAATACTAGCCTATTCCGCATTATCGATGTCCAGTCTCGATAATACTACGGCTAGGGATATTTAATGATTAATCCTTCGTGGACTGATACTGTCTCATATCATCTCAATCCAGGAACTAATCATAGGGACCTCTCTTCATTTATATCTATGGTGATCTAATCACAAATGATGAGAGTGCAATTTCCTTATTACATAGTTAATTTGCTACAACAACACAATGTTCTGTGCAAATAGTGACGCTATGGGTCATATTATCCAACAATCTCCCACTTGGCACGTAGCGAGTCACTCAAGTGTCCTACACCCGAACTATGTACGGTTCGCTCAAATTGCTGAGGAAAGGTTTTCGTCAGCGGATTTGTTTGATTATCATTTAACGCGATTTATACGATCATCACATCGCCACGATGTATGATCCGAACGAATCAGATGATATAGAAGTATATATCTGGATCGTTGATGAGACCATTAATTCTTTAGCCTGTGCTGATGCCTAGCTCAGCTGCTAACAGAACTATATCTAATCTAATTAGATATGTATCGACCCAAATGACTTCTATTGCTGCCTCAGCTGCTGCAATTAACCCGCATTTATTGTTTATGCGGTAACAGTATCTTGCTTGGAAGATTTCCACCTTACTATACCGTTATTCAAACTGTATAGTACCGTTTGCGACTTTTAGTCGTCTTTATCGGTTATAGGAAACTTGCTACAGTGATCCCAGTCACTTCAAGTTCTCCTACTCCATAGACTAAGACAGCATCCTTAGTTCTCTAAGATACTAACGGATGTTCCTAACATCAATCCAGTGACTATCACTCGGATTGTCCTGTTTGTGAATCCATATGCTCAAAGCGTATGATACACCAGGTCTTGTACATTTTTCAATGTACGGTCCCACGGAGAGTATTTCGAAAGCCAAGCTTTCGCCGACATTTATTTTATGGGAATATCATTTCCAAGAAATGACGTATTATCATTATTTTATAGGACAGCCACTGTCAGTGCGCTCCCACTAACCCTCTTTATACAAAAGAATTATTTTCGTTTTGAATTAAATCATACACCATTATGATTACATCAAAATGATAATTCCAAGAACTTATGCTCGCGTTAGCAAGCATCATCCAAATGGATCTACCGTGGCAATAGGTAAAAGGTTGAATCGTAATCAACACAATGTCGATAACGATACATTTCCGTTAAAAAAAGCCTATCTTTATACGTTGGTATATTGCCATCCATGTACGTCTTCCTTGAAGACTTATAGTACCAATAGGCACAATGCCATGTGGTACATCAACTAGTATCCAAACTTGTTGATATACATGGAATCCATTTCGGACTCATGACACTTTGTCATAATAGGGAGTCGATACCTCGTATCACTTCCTTTGTTCTCGTGTATTCGAAGATTAATGGTATAGTTTCATCCTTGATGAACTATATTTGTTCCATTAAGATTCAGTGCCTAGAACAGTATTACTCCGATTTTCATCGAGTTATACTATCCTCCCACTTACCACTGCATATCGGTATTCCTCTTAGGAAAACCGCATGGTGAGCAACAATCTAATGTTCTCTTGTGAGGTGTATAAGTACAATACTTATGGTATCCCTAGGATGACCTACAATTGGCACTTATCATATTTGGGTTTTAGTTTGGTATCATCCAAACATATGCCAAGCATACCCAAATAGTCAGGAATGAGAAACCGGTTTCTTTCCCGTTCATATCTAATATGATATGTCAAACAGATTATTATGGAACCTTATTCAAAATAAGTTCTTGCACTGTTTAAAGCTTATCCGTTGAAGGAAATGGTAGCTCAAAGCGACTCGTGATTAACCTTATTATGTCTAACAAAATTCGGTTAATCCTGTTCGGACACACCGTCAAAATGACGTGTTCCGAGAGGAGTCCTCATTGAAAGAATACTATACTCTTTCAAGTATACGAGAAACTTACTGCTTAAGTATTTTCATTACGGTCTTACCGTGATGGTGTAATACTATAACCGATCTGTTTTTTTATTCCGTGTCGAAACTATAAAAGTTTTCGATTTGTGTTCTTCAAAAGAAACACACAACCATTACGCGATGCCACATCCGTATAGGTCACGTAATATTCATATCCACCTCTAGCCTAGCTAGACACGGGCCCACTTGCTTCACTATGAACTAGGGCTAACAGATCGGTGGCATTTTCACTTTTACCGAGTAAAGGTGTTTTAAGCACTTTGCTTAATAAACTAGATTCGTAGACTTTATTTGAATGGAATCAAATTAGTCCTAGTACCCGCTCTTCAAAAGTGCGGATATACGATTCTTGTTTAGTAGTGTCCCTGACAACTATGCCGCAATTAAGTTTCTTAATTGATCAAATCAGTTTGAGCTATTTATTTGTCATGTTATGTATTTGAGATATTATTTATATTCAAAATATAAATTCTGTTATTCACATCTAATGTGTTTATCTCAATATCATCTTTATATAATAAAACACTTTAGTGTTCTAGAATATAAAGGTACACCCGCAGCGGGTTATACACTGATATAAAGATAATGTTTCTAGTCAAACTAGTTACATTTTAACAGTTCCCTAATTTAAGTACATACCCAGGGTAATTCCTAAAATTAGGTATCTACGGCTAAAACAGCGACTATCGTCCCGTTTTCAATTCGCAGAGTAATCTCATCTGAAGTCAGTATCCTGCTTAAAGCAGATTCTGCACAACAGTACATATTTATGTATCACACTAAGTAATTAAAAATCCAATTTCAATACTAGTTGTGAACATAATTATGACAAACATATTTGAAGTAAGAGCCTTGCTCATCTTCAATTCCTTCTTAGGATTTGTCATATTATCTTCCTAGAAGACCTAATCCTTAATTCTGATTCAGAAATTAGGGAGTCTACTATGACAAGTATAATGGATTAAGCGCTAAAGTTATCATTATATGAATATTCCAAATTTCATATTCCACTTATTCGCTTAACTCCGGGCTTTAGGCATAATTCATTATTTTATCAAATAAAATAACTTATTAATTTCCAAGACCATCTTGAAATTATTCCTAATAGAAAATTAAATCATTTAAAATATTTTAATCCAAGATTATATTTTAAATATCCAACTTTTCAATTTTATCTTGATTACAATAGTCCAACTATTTAATCAACGATTAGTGGTACTATTTATTATAATGATTATAATAGTCCAACTATATAATCAAATATAATCCAAATTAATTAACCTCAATTACATTGATTACTATAATCCAATTATAAAATCAACTGTAAACTGAAATTAATTAATTCAAATATATTGATTAATATAATCCAATTATATATAATCAATTAAATACAGTCCAACTGTTTATTAAAACAACAATTTAAATATTAGTCCAACTAACATTTAATGATACGACGAAATAATTTGAATGAGCGCGTATGGCGAGTAATTGAACGAATGTTGCAAATTCAATACTTGCCTCCCACTATTTTTCGTCGAGCCTCTAACCCTCTGTGGAGTACTCGGGAAACCGTGTTTCCTAGTGGGCTAGGATCCTGTCAAATAACATACAACCTTGACTTTGGCCAACAAGCTGTATGCTATTTAACCAGGTAGATCTCACAGATCAATTGGATCCAATCCAATTCCCAGATCCGGTTAGGTGGACATCCAAGTCCTAAACATATTACTTATGCCAATGTATCTAATACATTTTCCTAACCATATCCTCCGAATCATCTAGGCCTTGGCTTTGGCACAACAAACCTAATGATTCCAGTTAAGCGGGACCCATTGACAAGGAAAGTTTCGTAATCAATGTCGTTGGACAAGAAGTGATCTTGACTTTGGCCAACAAATCACAACTTGGACAAGACACCGATGTGGAACAAAACCCTCATGATTCAAGTACATCCAATTGACAAGGTCTTGACTTTGGCCAACAAACCAATGCCAATTGGATCTTGAACAAGAATCATTCAATGGAAGGATAATCGCTTAATATAGATTGAGGGATTTTTTTCGCGTGCAATTGGCAACCAATTTATTATCTTTGTTAAGGTCTCATCATCATACACCCTTAAACATGCATTCTAAACACATAATAAAGCGCATATGAAATAAAATAATAATGATATGCGGATGGATACTTTACATTGATCCTAGATCAAATCTCTCATTTTCTCTCTCCAAAGCTAGCACTTGTATTTACTTCTACCCGTTACACTACACTTCTAAAGAAACCTCATATACATAGAGGGGAATAGGTGAGAAGAGAATACAAAGAGTATAGGTGATAAGGCTGGACACGCAGGTCCAATTTATAAATCAAATTTATTACAATTTCCAAAATTGTCCCACCCGACTAATATCCATCCGATATACATTATTCATGCATCGCAACCATGTATTCACTCAAGCATGTTATCAATCAATCTAATCCAATTAATTAATCTGATAATTAGTGATCATCCAATGTTCAAACAACGATTTGATTTTGTTCGAGTCAAACTCGTTTTTGCGAATAAGTACTTAAAGTACGAATTCTCGAATTAAATTAAACTACATAATAAATCTAATTTAATATGTATTTAATACTAATCCAATTATTTAATTCCAAATTAAATCTTACACTTTATTTACGAACCTTACGACTTAAATTCCAAATTTAATCGTTTCGGGTCTCAAAGCCCGATGAATATCCAATATTATTTAATTAAAGTCTAATGGGCTTTTAATTATTTCTTAAGGCGTGGACTTTTGGTCAATTCGTGTCAAACCGAATAACCAAAATCCAATCCGGGAGTTACCCCATAAGCCTAGAAATCAATCTTGGCCCATTAGGCCCAATTAAACTTTAAAGGTCCATAAGTCGCATTTGGGCTTTATGGTAGCGGTTTTGGGCCTAATTGGATCCAACCAATTTTGCCTAAACCTAACTTTGTACAACAAAGCCCAATAACCCATTTACAACAATTCAAGCTCAATTTCCAAAATTAGCCTTATTAATTAAATTACACAAATCCAATCTCGCAATTTAATTACCTAAAGTGTATATCATGATTAATCACCTAAACTATTATTTCCAAAACACAAATTAGGCTAATTAATCATGCTCAATTTCATCATCACATGTCCAACACGTCAAGATTAAAATCAAACTCATTACATGCTTTACTTTATTCTTGGCAATAAGGTTAATTACATGTCCGATTTGTTTCAATCCAATTAAAACCAATTCGACATCAAATCAACATAGCCTCAATCGTTTCAAGTCATCCAATGATCAACGAAACAAAATTACCAAGATTTAGGGCATATTCCTATTCGGCCAACACATCAAAATTGGGGAAATTTGTTCTAAACAAAATTTAATCAAATTGATCCAACCAATCATCAATTAAACATGTATTAAGCATACTTAATCATCCAATTTCATAATTGCATGCTCAATTTCATTTTACCCAATTTAAAGTTTCATGACATACATTCAAAATTGGGGAAATTTGTTCTAAACAATATTTAATCAAATTGATCAAACCAATCATCAATTAAACATGTATTAAGCATAATTAATCATCCAATTTCATAATTACATGCTCAATTTCATTTTTCCCAATTTAAAGTTTCATGACATACTTGGCAATTTGGGGATTTTTCGTCCAAATCGAATTCAATCCAATTGATTCCGCAATCGACGTTAAATCATCATCCCGAATGATTTCCAACACTTCCAATTGTCAAAAATCAAAAATCCCAAGACATTAAAATGTATATCATTTTCGGCCAAGAGGAAAATTTGGGGGAAAATTGATCCAATCAAATTTTCTTCAAATTGACATAATCAATCATCAATACAAACACAATTAAGCATACAAATCCATCCAATTTCATTTATCATGCTCACAATCAAGTTTTCCCAAATTTTATCCCTTACTTTTCATGCTTTTAACCTAAGCTCTTGATGCCATTGTAGGAGTTTTTTCAAGGTCCCAAGATCAAAACTCAAGCATGAATATCAAGTGAATACAACGACGGAAGTGTGGAATACTTACATCGAGCGGTGAGCGACGATTTGGGCAACAAAAATCAAAAATCTGCACACTTTATCAAGGCAGTGGGCTGCTGTGAATAGTGTATTTCGCCCCTTCACTTCAAGTTTTAAAGCTCCAAGCTTCACCGAATGGCTTCCCGGCTCATGGGTAAACTTCCCTTATCACCTTGGCATGATCCCGGAGTGTGCTAGCACTCTTGTTTTGCCACAAAACACACTTGCTTCCCCATTTATTTCTTCCATTTCCACGGCAGTTCACTGCCCAAATGAAACCAGAAAATGCGTGAAAGAAGAGAGGAGAAGAAGAGGAGAGAGAGGCGGCAAAGTAAGCCTACTTTGCTTTTTCGGTTTTGTGTTTGTTTTATGCATCAAATGCATATGAATTTCATTTGAAATTCATTTCAATGCCATTTGACTTTATGTCAACAACACACATCACCTCTCAATCAACAAGTCACATCACATCACTTTTCAAACATCAATCAATCCAATCAATTGTCACATCACTCAAAGTGACATGATTTGACGCTTGATATGACGCTAGGATGCGACTAGCGATTTGACGCTTGATTTGACGTGCCGCACTCGAATTCTAAATACGAATGCGCTCGTAAAAATCTCGGGCTCGGGTTCGTTAATTCCAAATTAACGAATTTTCCGTTGCGTCGTAATTAAACGATTACGCCAAGCGAAATCACTATTCACGTCGCTAACGAATTAATTCTAAATTAATTCGTTCGCCCAAATAAAATCTAATTTTAATTTCGCGTCGAAATCCAATTTCGATTAATATATCAAATATATTAATTCCCCGATTAATTCCAAATTAATGTTTCTCTCTCTTTAATCGTTATTTTATCCTAGATAAAATATCTCCGCGATTAATCCCAGATTAATTTTCTCTCTCATCTAATTAATCCCAGATTAATATAAGTGCGAGTCATACGTCATCGGTGAATCTTTGGGAAGCGACCCATGAGATCCCCAGATAGGTTGGCAGTCAAACCGGTCGTCGGACTATCCGAACACGTAAGTACCTCGTACTACGTTTATACCGATTTACAAGACAATGTTGGCTTCTAGCAAAGCACCATGTCTATCCAATTCTCCGGAAACATCCTTACAGGAATAAGGATCTATATCAAGCGTAGTATACCGTAGTATTGTGCGTATCTGCCCAGTATCGGATAATCACGTGCTAGGGCTGGGGCTGGATAAGTGTCTACCCCGTCCGAAGCACATATCGGATGTCTGGTAACATAGTCTCTATAATCGGATATACATGACCTGGTCACAATATCCCGATTGGTTGCGCAACACTCAAGAGCACTAGTACCGTATCCTGCGTGACATCATCTCCAATATGACTGAAGTGACACTTCCGTCTTGACATCACACCCAATACTCTACGACTCTCTGATAAACCCAGAAGTGGTGTACACAGAACCGGTCAAAGCCCCCTACCACCAAAACCAAAGTTTATCGATTATCGTAAGTATTAGCGATGCAAGTCTCAGGTTAAGACTATACACACCTACCTTGATTTCGGCCTCCCATAGACACATAGTCATAATACCAATGGGATTCCGAAGGGTCTATCCAGAGCGAAGCTGTTTCCCGTACCATCGGTGAAACACGACCTCCTATCGCACTTGCATAAGTATCCAATACTTATATATATGAGAACTATGCCGTTGTGCCCTCACAACGCGCACAGTGCAATACTAGCCTATTCCGCATTATAGATGTCCAGTCTCGATAATACTACGGCTAGGGATATTTAATGATTAATCCTTCGTGGACTGATACTGTCTCATATCATCTCAATCCAGGAACTAATCATAGGGACCTCTCTTCATTTATATATCTATGGTGATCTAATCACAAATGATGAGAGTGCAATTTCCTTATTACATAGTTAATTTGCTACAACAACACAATGTTCTGTGCAAATAGTGACGCTATGGGTCATATTATCCAACAAAGGTCACTCTTCGAAAGTGTGGATATACGAGTCTTATTAATGTGTCCCAGACGACAATGTCACAAATAAGTTTCATATGTTTTACTCAATTTGAGCCTTTTGTTGTTCATGTTATATGTTTGAGATTCATTTATATTCAAAATATAAATACCATTATTAACATCTGTTGTACATATCAAAATGTCATCTTTATATACAAAACACCAAGTGTTCCGGAATACAAAGGTATACCGCATCGGGTTAAACAAGATACAAAGATGATATTCGTAGTCAAACTAGGTACAAAATAATAGTCACCTAATGTAATTACATGCCCCAAGGGAAAATTCAAAACATAGGTTTCAACAGCCAAAACAACGACTCTCGTCCCGTTTTCGACTCCCAAGTCGGTCTCAACTGAAGCTAGTCTCCTGCTAATCTGTTGATCCTGCACATCAGTGCATATGTATGTACCATATCCAGAATCAAAATCTAATTTTTTAAACCAGTAGTGGACATGTTTATAACAAACATACGTGAAGCCGGAGCCTTACCCGTCTTCACTTCCTTCAACTCCGTTTTATACTCACGACAGTCACGCTTCCAGTGAAGCCGTTTACCACAATATAGGCAGACGTCTTGGGATATGTCCTTAGTCTTCCCAGAAGACTTTGATGATTTGGCATTGCCTTTTTTTTCCCTTTTCTTCACACCTCCAGAAGCCTTCGGCCAAGTCTTGGCCATCTGGGATGTCGAAGTAAGGTGCGCCCCGTGCTTCTTGCCCTTCAGAAGCACTGGCTCTGCTTCTTTCAGCATCGCCATTAAATCTCCAAGAGTATGTTCTCTTGGTTCATTATGTTATAGTTCATGACGAACCCGCCCCAATAGTCAGACAGAGACTGTAAGATCAAATCTATAGAAGTCTCAGCCTCAAAGGTTATGCCCAGCTGACCAAGCTATTCGATGTCAACAATCATCTGTGACACAGAGTGCTCAACAGATGTACCACCTAACATATGTGAGCGAAAGAGCTTCTTTTGCAATTCATACTTTTGAGATCTAAGATTAAATCTATGAAGGTCCTTCAATTTCAACATCATTTTATATGGATCCAATCCCTTGTTTTGACGGTGAAGTTGAGGAGTCATTACGGCAAGCATTACAGATTGAGCAGTTGAGTTGTCATCACTATGAGTCTTCTAAAGCTCATGATCAACTACCCACTTATGTTCGGGCTCAGGTCCGAGAGATCTATCTATAACATATAGTAACTTCTTGGCACCCAGGACAATCATGAGACTCATCTCGCAATCTGGAAAATTGGAGCCGTTAAAGACATTATCGCCCATGACGATTGTTGGATAATTATGACCCATAACATCACTATTTGTACAGAACATGGTTTTATTGTACAAATTAACTGTGTGACAAAGGAAACTGCTCTTTTATCATTTGTAATTAGATTACTTGAATATATATAAATAATAGAAGTCCTTATGATTAGTTCTGTAATAAAGATATGAGACAATATCAATCCACTAAGGTTTAATCATTAAACATCCCTAGTCGTAGTATTATCGAGATTGGACATCGATAATGCGGAATAGACTAGTATTGCACTTGTGCGTGTTATGGGAGTATAACGACATAGTTCTCATATATTTAAGCATTGGATGCTTATGCAAGTGTGATAGGAGGTTGTGTTTACCGATGGTACGGAAACAGCTTTTCTCCGGATAGACCCCACAGAATTCCATTGGTTGTATGACAATGTGTCTATGGGAATCCGATTCACGGTAGGTGTATTTGGTCTTAACCTGAGACTTGCATCGCTAATACTTGCGACAATCATTACGCTTTAGTTTTGGTCGTCCGGGACTTTAACAGGTTCTGTGTACGCTTCTTCTGGGCTTATTGAGAATCGTAGAGTATTGTATGTGATGTCAAGATGGAAGTATCACTTCAGTCATATGAAGATGATGATCACACAGAGATACACAACTGGTACTCTAATGTGTTGCAACCATCGGGATAATGTGACAACGTCATGATTATCCGACTAAAGAGACTAGTTACTTGTGATCCGATATATGTTTCGTACGGGGCAGACACTACTCCATCCCCAGGCCTTACATGTGACATCTGATACTGGATTACTATACGCAATACTACGTATTCTACGCCTGACAAAGATTGTATATTTCAGTAAGAATATTTCTGGAGAATTGGGTAGGCACGGTGCTTTGCTAGAAGCCAACCATGTCTTGTAAATCGGTTAGCACATAGTACGAGATACGCACTTAATCGGATAGTCCGATAATCAGATTTACTGCCAACATATCCAGAGGTCTCTTGGGTCGCTTCCCAAAGATTCACCGATGACAGTTGACTTGAATTAGAATTAATCTGGGATTAACTAAGAGAGAGAAAATTAATATGGGATTAATGAGGCATGATTTAATCTGGGATTAAATGTGTTCGGAAGAGAGAGAGCGTGATTAATTTGGAATTAATTGGTAAAATATATTTAATAGTTAAATTTGATTTTTCTATTTAATTTATTGATATGGGCTAAAATTAATATATCATATATATTAATTGGAATTAGATTTCAATGCAAAATTAAAGTCAGACGTTAATACATGCGAACGGATTAATTTAGAATTAATTCGTAAACGGCATTCGTAATAAATTTACGAGGCATCTTTATTTAATTAAATTAGATTTAATTATTTTGCGATGAAAATTTGTTTAATCAGATTAAATGGATCCGAGCCGCGGTAAATATTCGTATATACCGTTTAAATTTTGAATTCAAAAGTGGGGCCTACTTCACATGTGGTAGTTGGGAGAGTGGTTGGCATTTATGCTAAACCACCAACTTTCCAACCACCTAGAAATGGTTTTTGTGAAACCATTTACCCAACCACCTTGTTTAGGTGAAAATGGTAAATTGGTTTTACCAAAAGCCATCCCTCTCTCTCATTTTGGTAACACAACTCACAACACAAACCCTAATACTCTCAAATGGGCGTGAATGGCCTTTATCCTCTCTTTGATTTTGTTGCAAAATCAAACTAGCTAGCACTTCAAGAAGTCTTCTAAGGTGGTAGAGAAACCAACTCAAAGCTTGGAATCAACATGCAAAAGTTGGATCTTGGAGATCGCTTCTCAAATTTTGAAATTCCAAACCATTCATTGTAAGTATTTTTCGCAACTTATAATGAATTAATTCACACACATTCATGCTTATTAGATCCTTGGCATGTTCTAGGAACACTAACAATGGTATCATTAGCCAATTTTAAGCTAGAATGTTTTAGGGTTCTTGAGATTTTAATTTGGGACTTTTGTGTTTTGAGCATGTTTTCTTCAAATTGATGGTTTGAGCATGCTTAGATTATGTTAACTTAGTGTTGTGCATGATTAGATTTGAGATAAATTGATTGGATCAAAAATCCCAAATACCTATAGCTTGGCTGAACCCTATACCAGTCCACTGCACTTTGAATTTTAATTTTTTACAACACTTGATGTCTTTAATGCATGATATATATGTTGATTGTTGGTTTGATTAGATTAGAATCAAAGTCAATAATGATTATGTTAAATTCAAAGAGCATGTTGAGCATGAAAATGATATGTTTTCTTCAATTTGTGTTGAACATAAATTGATTAACTTAAGCATGATTAATTAGTTAACTGATATTTTGGAAATATTAAAGTTAATTAATTAATCATGGCTAATACACTTTATTTATAATAATTATAATATTTGGAATATTAAAATTATATTAATTGGCCTTTAAAGTTTAATTGGGCTAAAAAAAGTGTATTTGGGCTTAATGAGCTTGCTTTGACCAGTTTGGTTTTGGTCCAATTGGGCCCAAAACCAATTCCATAAAGTCCAAATACAATACTTGGCCCTTTAAAGAATTTAATTGGGCCTAATGGGCCTAAATTGATTTGTTGGCAATAAGGTGATTTCTATTGGGCCTTGGCATTTTGGGTTTGATCCATTATGGCCAAAGCCCATGTCTTAAGAATCAATTAAAAGCCTATTAGACTTTAATTAAAATGACATTGGATGTTATTGGGCCTTTGAGACCCATCAAGATTGGATTTGGAATCCAAGTCTTTAAGGCATATAAATAAGTGTAAATGTTCAATTTCGAATTAAAATGGAATTAGTATTGAATACAAATAAATTAGATTTAAAGTTGTAGTTCGATATAATTCAAGAATACGTACTTAAAAGTATTTATTCTTAAACGAGTTAGACTCGCGCAAATCAAATCCTTGTTTGAACATTGGATGGTCATTAATTCAAAGATTAATTAATTGGATTAGATTGATTGAATAACATGCTATGTGTGAATACTTGAATGAGTTGTATGAATAATATATATCGGATGAATATTACAAGGGTCAATTTTGGAAAATTGTAATAATTTTAGAATTTATTAATTGGACCTGCGTGTCCAGCCTATTATCTTCTTGCTTCTTTGTAATTCTCTTCTCACCAATTTCCCTCAATGTTAATGAGGTTTCTTTGATGTATTATGTAATTAGGTAGAAGTTAGAATAGTGTTAGCTGGGGAGAGGAAAATGAGTGATTTGTTCTAGGAACAATTTGTGAGATATCCATGCATATATCATTATTAATTTATTTTCCGCGCCTTATTATGCTTTTAGAATGCATGCTTAAGGGTGTATGATGAGACCTAATCAAAGATAATTAATTGGTTACCAATTACGTAAAAAACCGTCAACAAATATTAAGCGTTTTCCTTCCATTGAATGATTCATTCTCATGATCCAAGATTGGTATTGGTTTATTGGCCAAAGTCAAGACCTTTGTCTATCGAGGATGTGTTTGAATCATGAAGGCTTTGTTCCATATCGCATGCCTTGGGCAAGTTGTGATTTGTTGGCCAAAGTCAAGATCACTTCTTGTTCATCGACATGGATTACGAAGCTTTCCAAAGTCAATGGGTCCCGCTTGACTGGAATCATTAAGCTTGTTGTGCCAAAACCAAGGCTTAGATGATTCAGAGAAAATGTTAGGAAAATATATTGGATATATTGGCATGTATATTTTATATATGTTTTGGACTTCGAGGTCCATCTACCTGATCTAGGAATTGGATAAGATCCAATTGATCTTAGAGATCTACCAAGTTAAATATCATACAACTTGTTGGGCAAAGTCAAGGTTGTGTGTTATTTAACGGGATCCTAGCCCACTAGGAAACTAGGTTTCCCGAGGAGTACTCAAGAGAGGATTAGAGGCTCACCGAAAAATAGTGGGAGGCAAGTATTAAATTTGTAATTTCGTTTCGATACGTGCCAATAAGCGCTCATTTCAATTTTCATCATTATTTATTAATAAATATATTAGTTGGACTAATATTCAATTGTTGTTTTAATTAAACAGTTGGACTGTATTCAAACTACTTCATTCATAGTTTATTATATAATTGGATTATAGTAATCAATATATTTGAATTTTACCGATCATTTGTAGTTGATTATATAATTGGATTATAATAATTAATATATATTTGAATTTAACCAATCAAATTATAATTAGTTATATAGTTAAACTATAGTAATCATTACATTAGATTGTACCTGAAATCGTTGATTGGATAGTTGGACTATAGCAGTCAAGATAACTGAAAGATTAGCATCAAAGAACATAATCCTAAGTGAAAATGTCTTTAACGGTATAATTTTCTAGAATGGGAAATAAATCTCAGGATAGTACTAGGAGTTGAGAAGTTACTCTATTTGATAGAGCGACCTTTCGGGCCTAAGCCCGGAGTTGAGCAAATAGTGGAGCATCAGCTTTGGAAGACTCATCGTGATGAAAACTTTAGTGCTCAATCCGTTATGCTTGCCGCAAAGACTCCTTAATTTCTTCGTCAAAACTAAGGATTAGAGCCTTATACTTTGATGTGGAAATTAAAGGATCTTCATAGATCTATTTTGGATCTTAGAAGTACTAAATGTAATAGAAAACTCTTGGAGAGTTAATGGCTATGCTCAAGAAGACAGAGCCAGTGTTTGCAAAAGGGCAAGGAGCACAAGACGCATCTTACTTCAACATCCCAGAAGATCAAGGCTTGGCCGAAAACTTCTAGGGATATGAAGAAAATGGCAAACGTCACAGTCTTCTAGGAAAGATAAAGGACATAACCCAAGATGTCTGCCTAAACTGTGGCAAACGGGGTCTTTGGAAGCATGACTGCCATATGGACAAGGTAGACGTGAAGGAAGTGAAGACGGGGCAAGGCTCCGATTTCAAGGATGTTTGTTATAAACATATTCACTACTGGTTTTAAAATTGGATTTTAGATACTGGATATGGTACATAAATATATGTACTGATGCGCGGGATCTGCTGATTAGCAGGATACTGACTTCAGGTGAGATTGACCTGCGAATCAGAAACGAGATGAGAGTCGCTGTTTTGGCTGTGGGAACCTAAGTTTTGGAACTGCCCTTTGGGCATGTACTTAAATTAGGAAACTGTTACAATGTACCTAATTTGACTAGGAACATTATCTCTGTATCTAGTTTAACCCGTTGAGGGTATGTCTTTATATTCTAGAACACTAAGTTTTTTGTTTATAAAGATGATATTGAGATAAACACATTAGATGTGAATAACAATGTTTATATTTTGAATATAAATGAATGTCAAACATATAATATGACAAACAAATAGCTCAAACTGAAATAATCAGATGAGACTTATTTGTGACATTGTTGTCTGGGATGCATTAACAAGACTCGTATATACACACTCTCGGAGAGTGGATACTAGGACAGATTTGATTTTAATTCAAATGATGTCTGCGAATCTAGTTTATTAGGCAAAGTGCCTAAAACTCCTTTTACTTGGTAAAAGTGCAAATGCCATCGATCTGTTAGCCCTCGTTCATAGTGACATATGTGGGCCCATGTCTAGCTAGGCTGGAGGTGGATATGAATACTTCGTAACCTTTACGGATATGGCATCGCATTACGGTTATGTGTATCTTATGAAACACAGGTCAGAAACTTTTGAGTATTTCAAATAGTTTCGACACGAAGTAAGAAAAAAGACCGGTAAAAGTATTAAAAACATTATGGTCGGACCATAGTGTAAAATACTTAAATATATGAGTTTCAAGATTACTTGAAAGAGTGTGGTATTCTTTCACAGTGGACTCCTCCCGGGACACCTAAATTTGACGGTGTGTTCGAACAATGAGACCGAACTTTATTGGACATAGTAAGGTTGATGATGAGTCGCTCTGAGCTACCAATTTCCTTCTAAGGATACGCATTAAACAGTGCAATGCTTATTTTGAATAAGGTTCCATGAAAATCTGTTAGACAGACTTCATATTAGATATAAACAGGAAAGAAACCGGGTTTCACATTCCTTAAGATTTGGGAATGCTGGGCATACACTAAATGTTTGGATGATACCAAACTGGAACCCAAATCGGATAAGTGCCTATTTGTAATTGGTTATCCTAAGGAAACCAAATTATAGTACTTATACAACTCACAAGAGAACAATATAATTGTTGCTCTCCATGCGGTTTTCCTAAGAGGAATACCTATATGCAGTGGTAAGTGGGAGAAAAGTAAAACTCAATGAAAATCAGATTAATATTGTTCCAGGCACCGAATCCTCACGGAACACCAACAGTTCATCAATGATGAAACTGTACCAATAATCTTCGAATACACAAGAACCGCGTAGGTCGGAGAGAGTCAGAAAACAACTTGGGAGGTATGGGTTTCTAATCTCACCCCATATAGATGTCAATCTTATTGAAGATAATGAACCGACTACGTATGAGGAAGTGATACAAGGTATCGACTCCCTTTTATGGAAAAGTGCCATGAAATCCGAAATGGATTCCATGTATACCAACTAAGTTTGGATACTGGTTGATGTGCCAAAAGGCATTGTGCCTATTGGTACTATATGAGTCTTCAAGGAAGACATACATGGATGGCAATATACAAATATACAGAGCTAGGCTTTTACAGAAAGGGTATCGTCAATGACATAGTGTCGACTACGACGAAAATTTTTCACTTGTTGCCATGATTAAATCCATTTGGATAATCCTTGCTAATGTTGCATACTTCATTTATGAAATATGGCATATGATACATCAAAACCACTTTCCTTAAATGGAAACCTTTAGGAGGATGTTTATCAACATCCTGACGGTTTTGTCGTACCAAAACAAGCAAACAAGGTTTGCAGGTTAAATCAATCCATTTATGGATTGAAGCAAGCATTGAAATCTTGGAACCATCATTTTGATGTAATCATAATGGTATATGATTTAATTCAAAATGAAGATGATTCTTGTGTATATAAGAAGATTAGTGGGAGCGCAATGATAATGATTGTCCTATATAAAGATGATATATTATTTCTTGGAAATAACATTCCCATAATATAATCGCTGAAAGCTTGTCTTTCATTAAATTCTCCATGGAATACCTGGGAGAAGCAAGCTTCATTCTAGGAATAAATATCTACTGGGATAGATCTAGAAAGCTGCTGACACTCTCTCAGTATTCGTATATTTTTGAAATGCATGTGACCTGATGCCTCATATGCTTTGAGCATATGTAGACGCTATAAGGCTAATCCAGGTGATAGTCACTGGATTGATGTTAAGAACAACCTTAAGTATCTTAAACGAACTAAGGATGCTTTCTTAAGTTATGGAGAATGAGAACTTGAAGTAACTAGGTTCACCGTTGCAAGTTTTCAAACTGACAAAAACGACTATTAATTCGCAATAAGGGTACTATATAGTTTGAATAACGGAACAGTGAACTGGAAATATTCCAAGCAAGATACTGTTGCCGAATAAATAACAAAAGCGGAACATTACTGCAGCTGAGGCAACAGAAGAAGAATTTTGGATATATTAAAATTCATAATTGGATTAGGTATAGTTCCGTTAGCAGTTGAGCTAGGCTACAGCACAGGCTGAAGAATCACAGTCTCATCAAAGATCCAATTATATACTTCGACTATTTCATCTGATTCGTCAGATCATACATCGTGGCGATGTGATGATTGATTAAAATACACCAGATGATAACCTTGCAAATCCGCTGACGAAAGCTTTTTCTCAGCAGAAGTTTGAGCGACCCGTACATAGTTCAGGTGTAGGACACTTAAGTGATTGGCTATAGTCCAAGTAGGAGATTGTTGGACAATTATGACACATAGCATCACTATTTGTACATAACATGGTTTTATTGTACAAATTAACTGTGTGACAAAGGAAAATGCTCTTTTATCATTTGTAATTAGATTACTTGAATATATATAAATGATAGAAGTCCTTATGATTAGTTCCGGATTATAAGATATGAGACAATATCAATCCACTAAGGTTTAATCATTAAACATCCATAGTCGTAGTATTATCGAGATTGGACATCGATAATGCGGAATAGACTAGAATTGCACTTGTGCGCGTTATGAGAGTATAACGACATAGTTCTCATATATTTAAGCATTGGATGCTTATGCAAGTGTGATAGGAGGTTGTGTTTACCGATGGTACGGAAACAGCTTCGCTCCGGATAGACCCCACAGAATCCCATTGGTTGTATGACAATATGTCTATGGAATCCGATTCAGGGTAGGTGTATTTGGTCTTAACCTGAGACTTGCATCGCTAATACTTGCGACAATCATTACGCTTTAGTTTTGGTCGTCCTGGACTTTAACAGGTTCTGTGTACGCCTCTTTTGGGCTTATTGAGAATCGTAGAGTATTGGATGTGATGTAAATATGGAAGTATCACTTCAGTCATATGAAGATGATGATCACACAGGGATTTACAACTGGTACTCTAATGTGTGCAACCATCGGGATAATGTGACAACGTAATGATTATTCAATTAAAGAGACTAGTTGCTTGTGATCCGATATATGCTTCGTATGAGGCAGACACTACTCCAGCCCCAGGCCTTGCATGTGACATCTGATACTGGATCGCTATACGCAATACTATGTATTCTACGCCTGACAAAGATTGTATATTCCAGTAAGAATATTTCTGGAGAATTGGGTAGGCACGGTGCTTTGCTAGAAGCCAACCATGTCTTGTAAATCGATTAGCATCTAGTACGAGGTACTTAATCGTATTAGGTCTCTTGGGTCGCTTACTTAATCGGATTGTCCGATAACCGGATTTACTGCCAACATATCCAGAGGTCTCTTGGGTCGCTTCCCAAAGATTCACCGATGACAGTTGACTTGAATTAGAATTAATCTGGGATTAATTAAGAGAGAGAAAATTAATCTGGGATTAATTGAGTCATGATTTAATCTGGGATTAAATGTGTTCGGAAGAGAGAGAGCGTGATTAATTTGGAATTAATTGGTAAAATAAATTTAATAGTTAAATTTGATTTTTCTATTTAATTTATTGATATGGGCTAAAATTAATATATCAGATATATTAATTGGAATTAGATTTCAATGCGAAATTAAAGTCGGACTTTAATACATGCGAACAGATTAATTTAGAATTAATTCGTAAACGAAATTCATAATAAATTTACGAGGCGTCGTTATTTAATTAAATTAGATTTAATTATTTAGCGACGAAAATTCGTTTAATCGGATTAAATGGATCCGAGCCGCGGTAAACATTCGTAGATACCATTTGAATTTTGAATTCAAAAGTGGGGCCCACTTCACATGTGATAGTTGGGAGAGTGGTTGGCATTTATGCCAAACCACCAACTTTCCAACCACCTAGAAATGGTTTTGGTGAAACCTTTTACCCAACCACCTTGTTTAGGTGAAAAAGGGTAAATTGGTTTTACCAAAAGCCATCTCTCTCTCTCTTTTTGGTAACACAACTCACAACACAAACCCTAATACTCTCAAATGGGCGTGAATGGCCTTTATCCTCTCTTTGATTTTGTTGCAAAATCAAACTAGCTACCACTTCAAGAAGTCTTCTAAGGTGATAGGGAAACCAACTCAAAGCTTGGAATTAAAAATACAAAGGTTGGATCTTGGAGATCTCTTCTCAAATTTTGAAATTCCAAACCGTTCATTGTAAGAATTTTCCGCAACTTATAATGAATCAATTCACACACATTCATGCTTATTAGATTCTTGGCATGTTCTAGGAACACTAACAATGATGTCCCTAACGCTAATCTTTCTAGCCATCTTGATTGCAATAGTCAAACTATCCAATCAATGATATCGGGTACACTCAAAATATAATGGTTACTATAGTCCAATTATACAACCAACTACAAGTGGAGTAGTTATAGTACAGTCCAACTATTCAAAGAAAATAATAAAATATTAGTCCAACTAATATATATATAACGAAAATAATAAAGGGCGTATTTAGCAAGTATTAAACGAAATTGAAAATTTAATACTGGCCTCCCACTATTTTTCGGCGAGCCTCTAACCCTCTGTTGAGTGCCCGGAAAACCCAGTTTCCTAGTGGGCTAGGATCCGTTAAATAACACACAACCTTGACTTTGGCCAACAAGCTGTATGAAACTTAAATAGGTAGATCTTTAAGATCAATTGGATCCTATCTAATTTCTAGATTCGGTAGGTGGACCTCCAAGTCCAAGATATATATTCAATATATGTTTCCTAACCATTTCCTTTGAATCAACTAAACATTGGCTTTGGCTCAACAAGCTTAATGATTCCAGTTAAGCGTGACCTGTTGACAGTGGGAAAGCTTCGTAATCCATGTCGATGTACAGAAGTGACACTGACTTTGGCCAACAAGTCACAACTGCCCAAGACATGCGATCTATAACAAAGAATTAGTGGTTCAAACACATTCGCAATGGACAATGATCTTGACTTTGGCCAATAAATTAAAGCCAATCTTGGATCTTGAGAAAGAACCACTCAATGGAAAGAAAAAGCGCTTAATATTGAAGTGAGGGGTTTTTGCATAAATTGGTATCCAATTTATTATCTTTGATTAGGTTTCATTATACACCCTTAAACATGAATTTAAAGCATAATAAGGAGCGAATAAATTAATAATGATATACGAATGGATACATAACCAAATTTATTCCTAGAACAAATCTCTCAATTTCCTCTCTCCCGCTAGCACTTTACATACTTCTACCAAATTATACAATACATTAAAGAAACCGCATTTACATTGAGGGGAGTTGGTGAGAAGAGAAATAAAATGAGATAAGGAGGTGAAAGGCTGGACGTGCAGGTCCAATTTAATAAATTCCAAATTTATAATAATTTCCAAAATTACCCTCACCCTTCTAATATCCATCTTATATTCATTATTCATACAAATACATCCATGTAATCACACAAAGGATGCTGTCAATCAATCTAATCCAATTAATCAATCTTTGATTAATAACCATCTAATGTTCATACAACGATTTGATTTGCGTGAGTCCAACTCGTTTAAGAATAAATACTCAAAGTACGTATTCTTGAATTATATCGAACTACAATTTTTAAATCCAATTTTAAATTATATCCAATACTAATTCATAATTAATTCCAAATTAAATAATTACACTTTTAAAGTGCCTTTTAGACTTGGATTCCAAATCCAATCATAATGGGTCTCAAAGGCCCATTTAGCATCCAATATTATTCAATTAAAGTCCAATTGGCTTTTAATTAATTCTTAAGGCATGGGCTTTGGCCATAATAGATCAAACCCAAAATGTCAAGACCCAAATAGGAATCACCCCATGCCAAAAATCAATTTATGCCCATCAGGCCCAATCAAATTTTTAAAGGCCCATAAGTCATGGATGTCCAATCCAATTGTCCAAAATCATACTTGGCCCAACCAAGCCCATTAGCCCAAATTCAACAAATTAAATTAATATATTATTCCAAATTACATATTAATCCAATTAAAGTGCAATTGCTATAGTTAATTGATTAATCTAATATTTCCAAAACATCCATTAATCTAATTAATCATACTTTAATTCTCAAATTCATGTCCAACATAAAATTGAGGCAAAATCAATTCATCCAACAACATGTTTAACTCACGGCAATAGCAAGAAATAACACTCAATTTGATTTCAATCTAATTAAATCAACATACAAGATTTATTTCATGCTTTTAACACATCCAATTGTCAAATTTTCAAAAAATCACCATGAGCATATACTAGGGTACATTCGGACATGAAGAGGTATTTGGGGAAATTTTGATCCAATCAATTTTCTCAAATCCAATGATGCACAAATCTATTTTATCATCATTTAAACATAACCAAACGATCAATTTGGAAAAATCATGCTCCAAGCAAAAATACCCAAATTAAAGTATATAATCCCTAGAAATTAAAATCAAGTTTAGGTGGCTCTAATACCATTGTTAGTGTCCTACACATGTCCAAGGATCCTAAACATGATTCTAGTGTGAATAAAATCAAAATAAGTTGAGGAAGACTTACATTGATCGGATGAGGAATTTAAAAAATTCTTTGGATGATGAAGCTCCAAGCTTTATATTGAGATCAAAACTCAAGGGTGAGTTTTCCTATCACCTTTATTTAAATCTCAAAATGCTATCAAGGTTGAAATTTTTGCAACAAAAATTTCTATGGAGAATGAGGTCTCACGGCAGTAGAGAGCGAGAGAAGAGAAAAGAGAGCTTTTTTCACTTTCCAAAAGTTGGTGTGTTATGTTTGTAAAACTTGTTCAAGAAACTTTAGTTGTTTGAAAGATTGCATTAAATGCATCCAACTACTTGCATCACACTTGTGACAAGTTGATGTAAGTTAGTGGGTCTCACCACTTTGAATTCAAAATTCAAGTTGGCTTACACAATACACTTTGGGCTCGGGTTCGTTTAATCCGATTAAACGAAATTTCCATTGCGATGTAATTAAATCCAATTTAATTAAATAATAATGACTAGCAAAATTATTACGAAAGTCGCTTACGAATTAATTCCAAATTAATTCATTCACCCGAATTAAAATCCAATTTTAATTCTGCAATGAAATCCAATTTCAATTGATATATCCAATATATTATTTAATTGATTAATTCCAAATTAACCGCGTTCTCTCTTCTATTCGAATTTTATCCCAAATAAAATTCTTGCCGCAATCAATCCTAGATTAATTTTCTCTCTCATAATTAATCCTAGATTAATTCTGTTCGAGTCAAATGTCATTGGTGAATCTTTGGGAAGTGACCCAAGAGATCCCTGGATATGTTGGCAGAAAATATGGTCATCGGACTATCCGAATACGTGTGTACCCCGTACCACATTCTTACCAATTTACAAGACATGGTTGCCTTCTAGCAGAGCACCGTGCCTACCCAATTCTCCAAAAATATTCAACAAGGAATATAGAATCTGTATCAATCATAGTATACTATGTATTGCGTAATTACGATCTAGTATCGGATGTCACATGCTAGGCCTGGGGCTGGAATTGTGTCTGCCCCGTACAAAGCATATATCGGATCACTAGCAACTAGTCTCTATAATTAGATAATCATGACCTAGTCATACTATCCTGATAGCTGTGGCATTTAAGAGTAACAGTTCTGTATCCCTGCGTGATCATCTCCATATGACTGAAGTGATACTTCTATCTTGATATCACACCTAATACACTACGATTCTCAGTAAACCCAGAAGAGGCGTACATAGAACCTGTTAAAGCTCCGGACGATCAAAACCAAACTATACCGATTGTCGCAAGTATAAACGATGCAAGTCTCAGGTTAAGATCACATAAACCTACCTGATTCAGATTCCCATAGACATATAGTCATAATACCAATGGGACTCCGAATGATCTATCCAGAGAGAAGTTGTTCCTAGTCCAACGGCTAATAGAACCTCCTATCACACTTGCATAATTATCCAATACTTAAATATATGAGAACTATGAAATTAAGCTTCCATAACACGCACAAGTGTAATACTAGCCTATTCCGCATCATCGATGTCCAGTCTCGATAATACTACGACTAGGGATATTTAATGATTAAACCTTTCATGGATTAATAATATCTCATATCTTATTAATCTGGTACTAATCATATGGACTTTTATCATTTATATATCCAAGTAATCTAATTACAAAATGATAAAAGAGTATTTTCCTTTGTCACATAGTTAATTTGTACAAAAACACCATGTCTTTTACAAATAGCGATGCTATGGGTCATAATTATCTAACAAGTTTCCCGAGTACTCAACCGAGGGTTAGAGGCTCGCCGAAAATTAGTGGGAGGCTAATATTAAATTATAATTTTGTTTAATACTCGATAATATGCGCACTCTATTATTATTTTTTCTCATGATTATATATATTAGTTGAACTAATATTATTCATTTATTGTTTTCATTGAACAGTTAGCCTGTACTTAATACTACTCCATTTGTAGTTTGTTATATAGTTAGACTGTAGTAACCATTGCATTTGAGTAATTTGATTGGATAGTTGGCTATAGTAATCAAAATGGCTGGAAAGATAAGCATTAAGGATACAATCATAGGTGAGAATGCCTTTAACGACAGACTAAGAGATGAAACTCAAGATAGTCCTAAGAGCTGAGAAGTTGCTCTATGTGATAGAGAGACCTCTCGGGCCTGAGCCTGGACTTGAGCAGCTAGTAAAGCATGAGCTTTGGAAGACTCACCGTGATAATAACTTTACTACTCAATCTGTTATGCTTGCAGCAATGACTCCTCAGTTTCATCGTTAGAACAAGGGATTGGATTCTTATGCGATGATGTTGAAGTTGAAGGATCTTTATAGATCTAATCTTAGATCTCATAAGTATGATTTGCAAAAGAAGCTCTTTCGCTCTCGTATATCAGAAGGTACATTTGTCGAACACTACGTGTCGCAGATGATTACTGACATCGAACAACTGGGTAAACTAGGCATTACCTTTGAGGCCGAGACTTCCATAGATTTGATCTTACATTCTCTGCACGACTATTGGGGCGGGTCATCTTGAACTATAATACGATGAACCAAGAGAAAACTCTTGGAGAGTTAATGGCTATGCTGAAAGAGGCAGAGCCAGAGCTTCCAAAAGGAAAGAAGCGTGAGGCGCATCTTACTTTGAAATTCAAGAAGGCCAAGACTTGGCAGAAGATTTCTGGGGGTGTGAAGTAGAATAAGAAGAAGAGCAAGGCTCAATCATCACATTCTTCTGGGAAGACAAATGACAAATCCCAAGACGTCTGCCTACACTGTGGCAAATAGGGTCACTGGAAGCGTGACTATCGTAAGTTCAAGGCGGACTTGAAGAAAGCGAAGGCGGGCAAGGCTCCGGCTTCAGGTATGTTTGTTATTGAAATAAACATGTCTACTACTAGTTTTAAAAATTAGATTTTTGATATTGGATGTGGTACTCATATATGTACTGATGTGCATGATCTACAGATTAGTAGGAGACTGGCTTCAGGGGATATCGGCATGCGAGTCGGAAATGAGACGAGAATCTTTATTTTGGTCGTTGGCATCTATATTTTGAATCTGCCCTCAGGACATGTACTTACATTAGGCGACTATTATTTTGTACCTAGTTTGGCTAGAAACATTATCTCTATATCTAGTTTAACCCGATGCGGGTATACCTTTGTATTCAGGAACACTCGATATTTTGTTTATAAAGATGATATTTTGATATGTACAGCAGATGTAAATAATGGTCTTTATATTTTGAATATAAATGAATCTCAAACATATAACATGACAAACAAAAAGCTCAAATTGAGTAAAACATATGAGACTTATTTGTGGCATTGTCGGCTGTGACATATTAACAAAACTCGTATATCCACACTTTCAAAGAATAGATACTTAGACAGATTTGATCCTAATTCATATGATGTCTGCGAATCTTATTTGTTAGGCAAAATACCTAAAACACCTTTTAGTGGTAAAGATGTACGTGCCACTGAGCTGTTAGCCCTCGTTCATAGTGACGTATACGGGCCCATGTCTAGCTAGGGTAGAGGTGGATATGAATACTTCATAACCTTTATGGATGATGCATCACGTTATGGTTATATGTATCTTATGAAACACAAGTCGGAAACTTTTGAGAAATTCAAAAAGTTCGACACGAAGTAGAAAAACAGACTAGCAAAAGTAGTAAAACATTACGGTCGGATCGTGATGGAGAATACTTAAGCAATGAGTTTCAATATTACTTGATAGAATATGGTATTCTTTCACAGTGGACTCCTCCCGGAACACCTCAATTGAACGATGTGTCCAAACGGAGAAACCGAACTTTGTTGGACATGGTAAGGTCAATGATGAGTCGCACAGAGCTACCGGTTTCCTTCTGGGAGTACGCATTAAATAGTGCAATACTTATTTTGATAAGGTTCCGTTAAAGTCTGTTGAACAGACTCCATATGAGATATGGACATGAAAGAAATCAGATTTCTTATTCCTGAAGATTTGGTTATGCTGGGCATATATTAAACGTTTGGATAGTACCAAACTAGAACCCAAATCGGATAAGTGCCTATTTGTAGGTTTTCCTAAGGAAATGAAAGGATAATATTTCTACAATGCACAAGAGAACAAAATATTTTTTGCTCTTCATGTGGTTTTCTTAGAAAAGGAATTCATGAATGCAGTGGTAAGTAGGAGGAAAGTAGAACTCGATGAACATAGGAGTGATACTGTTCCTGACACCAACCCCCTCACGAAACACGAACAATCAATAAGGGATGAGACTGTTCCATAATCTTCTGATACACAAGAACCTTGTAAGTCGAAGAGAATCAGAAAATAACATGAGTGGTATGGATTTCTGATCTCACCTCATGTAGACATTAATATTATTGAGGAAGATGAATTGGCCACATATGAGGAAGCGATACAAGGTATCGACTTCGCTTTATGGTAAGAAGCCATGAAATCTGAATTGGATTCCATGTATTCCAACCATGTTTATACACTGGTTGATGTACCAGAGGCATTAAGCCTATTGGTTGTAAATGGATCTTCAAAAAGAAGAAAGACATAGTAGGAAACATACAAACGTACAAAGCTAGGCTTGTAGCTAAAGGTTATCGTCAACGACATGGTGTCGAATACGAAGAAACGTTTTCACCTGTTTCCATGATTAAATCCAGTCGGATAATGTTTTCTATTGCTGCATATTTCGATTATGAAATATGACAGATAGATGTCAAAATCATTTTCCTTAATAGAAACCTTTTGGAGGATGTTTATATATAGCATCCTAATGGTTTTTTCGTACTAAGACATGCAAACAGGGTTTGCAAGTTAAACGGATTCATTTATGGATTAAAGCAAGCATCGCATTCTTGAAACCAGTGTTTAAAAGAATATGGTTTCATTCAAAACGAAGATGATTCATGTGTATATAAGAAGGTTAGTGGGAGTGCACTGACATTCATTGTCCTATACGTTGATGATGTATTACTTCTTGGAAATGACATTCCCATTCTAAAATCGGTGAAAGCTTGACTTTTATTAAAATTCTCCATGAAAAACTTGGGAGATGCGGCCTTTATTCTAGGAATAAGGATTTATCGAGATAGATCTAGAAAGCTGGTGGCACTCTCCCAAAGCTCGTACATTGATAAAGTGTTGAAGAAATTCAATATGGATCAGTCCAAGAGGGGGATGCTTCCGGTGGTCACATGGCGTCTCTCAATCGAAGGATATGTGTCCTAAAAATTAAGATAAAAGAGATGCAATGATTCGGATCCCATACGTTTTAGCAGTCGGATCGATCATGTACGCCATGATCTGTACGCGACCTGATGTTTCATATGCTTTGAGCATGTGCAGTCGCTATCAGGCCGATCCAGGTGATGGTCACTGGACTGTTGTAAAGAATATCCTTAAGTATCTTAGATGAATTAAAGATGCTTTCTTAGTCTATGAGGAATGAGAACTTGAGGTGACTAGGTTCACCGATGTAAGTTTCAAACCGATAATGATGACTGTAAAATCGCAATCATCGTACATATTTTGTTTAAATAATGGAACCGTGAGCTACAAATCTTCTAAGTAAGAGACTGTTGTCGATTCAACAACAGAAGCAGAATATATTCCTGCTGGGCCTGGGCACTATCGGATTCAGATCGGATCGGACCGAATCCAAATCCGATCCGACCCGACAAACATGAATGAAATAAATCCATTAAGGTTCGAAATTGTTATCAAACTTGAACCGATCCGATTCGATAACTATCGAATCGGACAAATCCGAATTTGATAAGGGATCCGAATTCGAATCAATAATAAACATTAAAAACCATATCAAACTAACTACTACCACATCAATTCTGGGTAATCAAGAAAATACTTCTACTCCTACCCATTAAATCTCCCAACTTACCCTTCTCAAAACCCAAATCATAGAACACCGGAATTTTCCTACAAATATCATACCAAGCCTCCACATTCTCCTCAACAGTCAACACAACTAACCAAATCAAAATCAACAAAATGCGTTTTCAAATCATCAAACAATATACCAGCCTCTCTATCCCAATCGCCATTTCTTGCCAACACATGAGGAAAAGCCAAATACACGCCAACCAAAGTAAATTTTGTAAACCCATAATCATTTTTCAACCTGAATAGTGAATAGCTTAAATGTGAATAAACAGAATCCAATAAGCCAAATAGCCAAACAGCCAATTGATCCTAATAAGTCTAAATGTGAATAAATCAATAAACTGCAGTTTACCAATTGAAATATATCTATATATCATACTGCCAATAGAAATTCAATTACTTTACTTCAAACTCACTCCTTCATATCTTAACAATATCCAGCAAAGCTAAACACATTCCATATAAAACCAGGATTGATATTCAAGTTTAACTGAAACCTGATGATAAATCCAAAGAGCAATAATTCACCTACTGCCTACTGGTATTGAAAATGTAAGATACCATACATCACAAAAGCTATGTATCTTCTTCTAATCAAATGGAAAAATCAATAGTTCACTTACTGCCACTGGCATTGATTGAAAATGTAATATCATCCAAATCCTCAATTTTTCCACCATACATCACAAACTAAATCACTATCGAAACATAGATTTATTCCACATAATTTCGAAACGACATCTTTGGATATGAGTCGAAACATAACCACTTACATCATGAAACTACAAGAGACCGAGTTCGCTGAGATACGAAATGGTTCTGTGAGCAGACTCAACAGGAATGATAAGCTGAACAAATAGAACCCAGAAGCAACTAGCAAGCATAAATGAGTGAAAAAATAACAAGTGCAAATGACTAGTTGAAACTTGAGATAGACAGAGAGACTTACAAAATTTGACTCAAACTCCACTGCCACTGCTAGCAACATGACCCAGTGATTGTGATTCAGATTGTAACTTACGATATTCTTCAAAGAAAAGACAAAAAAAACTTATTATAAGTTTGCATTTTATGGTATTCAGTATTCACAATAAAAATTTGTTGGACAGTTATGACCCATAGCGTCACTTTTTGTACAGATCATGGTGTTGTTGTAAAATTAACTATGTGACAAAGGAGATTGCTCTCTTATCATTTGTGATTAGATCACCTAGATGTATAAATGATAGGAGGTCCTTAAGATTAGTTCCTGGATTGAGATGACATGAGACAGTATCAATCCACAAAGGTATAATCATTAAATATCCATAGTCAGAGTATTATCGAGATTGGACATCGATAAATACGTAAAAGACTAGTATTACACTTGTGCGCATTGTGAGGGCACAATAGCATAGTTCTCATATATTTGGGTATATGATACTCATACAAGTGTAATAGGAGGTTGTGTTTACCGATGGTACGATAAATAGCTTCGCTCTGGATTGACCCATCGGAATTCCATTGGTAGTATGACTATGTGTCTATGGAAGTCCGAAATCAGGGTAGGTGTATTTGGTCTTAACCTGAGACTTGCACCGCTATACTTGCGACAATCAATATGCTTTGGTTTTGGTCGTCCAGGGCTTTAACCGGTTCTGTGTACGCCTCTGCTGGGTATATTGAGAATCGTAGTGTATTGGGCGTGATGTCAAGATGGAAGTGTCACTTCAGTCGTATGGAGATGATGATTACATAGGATACGAAACTAGTACTCTTAAGTACTACAGTCATCAGGATAATATGACTAGGTCATGTTTATCCGATTATAGAGACTAGTTACCAGAGATCCGATATGTGCTTCGTACGGGGCAGACATAATTCCAGCCCCAGGCCTAGCATGTGAAATCTGATACTGGATCACTATACGCAATACTTGGTATACTACGCCTGACATAGTTTGTATATTTCAGTACGAATATTTCTAGAGAATTGGGTAGGCACGGTGCTTTGCTAGAAGTAAACCATGTCTTTTAAATCCGTAAGCATGTGGTACGGGGTACGCACTTAATCGGATAGTCCGATAACCGTATTTACTGCCAACATATCTAGAGGTCTCTTGGGTCGCTTCTCAAAGATTCACCGATGACAGTTGACTTAAACTAGAATTAATCTGGGATTAATTTAGAGAGAGAAAATTATTCTGGGATTAATTGAGGCTTTATTTAATCTGGGATTAAATATGTTCGGAAGAGAGAGAACGCGATTAATTTAGAATTAATCGGTAAAATAAATTTAATAGTTAAATTTGATTTTTCTATTTAATTTATTCGTATGGGCTATAATTAATATATCAAATATATTAATATGAATTGGATTTCATTACGAAATTAAAGTCGGACTTTAATATGAACGAACGAATTAATTTAGAATTAATTCGTAAACGACGTTCGTAATATATTTGCAAGACATCGTTAGTTAATTAAATTAGATTTAATTATTTAGCGACGAAAGTTCGTTTAATCGGATTAAACGGATCCGAGCCATGGCAAATGTTCGTAGAGACATTTGAATTTTGAATTCAAATGTGGGCCCACTTCACATGTGGTAGTTGGGAGTGTTATTGGCATTTATGCCTAGTCACCAACTTTCCAACTACCTTGGAATGGTTTTGGTAAAACCATTTACCCAACCACCTTGTTTAGGTAAAAGGGTAAATTGGTTTTACCAAAAGGCATCTCTGTCTCTCATTACACAACACTTGACAAAGCAAACCCTAATACACTAAGCACTTGGGCGTGAGCTTCATCCTCTCATCTCTTTGATTTTGTTTCAAAATCAACAAAGCTAGCACTTGTAGAAGTCTTCTAAGGTGAAAGGGAAACCAACTCAAAGCTTGGAATCAACAAAGGAAGGATCTTGGAGATTTTCTTCTCAAAAATTTTAAAAGCTCAAATCCATTCAATGTAAGTAATTCCGCAACTTATAATGAATTTTTGAACACCTTTCCTTGCTTATTAGATCTTTGGCATGTTCTAAGAACACTAACAATGGTATCAAGAGCCAATTTTAAGAATGAAAATTTTAGGGTTCGTGAGACTAAAATTTGGGGCTTTTGTGTTTTGAACATGATTTCTTCAAATTGATGATTTGAGCATACTTAGATTATGTTAACATAGAGTTGTACATGATTAGATTTGAGAAATATTGATTGGATCAAAATTTTAAATCCCCCTTAGCATGGCCGAATGTCACTGCAGTGGACTGCACTTGGAATTTTTCAATTTTACACCATTGTATGCGTTTAAATACATGATTAGATTTGAGAAATATTGATTGGATCAAAATTTTAAATCCCCCTTAGCATGGCCGAATGTCACTGTAGTGGACTGCACTTGGAATTTTTCAATTTTACACCATTGTATGTGTTTAAATGAATGATTAAATGTTGATTGTTGGTTTGATTAGATTAGAATCAAAGTCAATAATGTTTATGTTAAATTCAAGAGCATGTTGAGCATGAAGTGATGTGTTTTGGCTTCAATTTGTGTTAAGCATAAATTGATGGTTTAAGCATGATTAATTAAGTTAATTGGTATTTTGGAAATATTGAGTTTAATTAATTAATCATGGCTAATTCACTTTAATTAAAATAATTATGATATTTGGAATATTATAATTATGTTAATAAGCCTTTAAATTATAATTGGGCTAAAAGTGTACATTTAGGCTTAATGGGCTTGGTTTGGCCAAGTTCGATTTTGGAATTTTGGATTGGATCCAATTAGGCCCAAAATCAATTCCATAAAGTCCAAATACATCACTTGGCCCTTTAAAGAATTTAATTGGGCCTAATGGGCCTAAATTAATTTGTAGGCAATAGGGTGATTCCTATTGGGCCTTGGCATTTTGGGTTTGATCCATTATGGCCAAAGCCCATGCCTTAAGAATTAATTAAAAGCCCATTGGACTTTAATTAAAATGACATTGGATGTTATTGGGCCTTTGAGACCTATTAAGATTGGATTTGGAATCCAAGTCTTTAAGGCTTATAAGTAAGTGTAAATATTTAATTTGGAATTAAATTTGGAATTAGTATTGAATACAAATAAATTGGATTTAAAGTTGTGGTTCAATATAATTCAAGAATACTTACTTTGAGTATTTATTCTTAAACGAGTTTGACTCACGCAAATCAAATCGTTGTTTGAACATTGGATGGTCATTAATTCAAAGATTAATTAATTGGATTAGATTGATTAAATAACATGATTTGTATGAATACATGAATGTATTGCATGAATAATGTATATCGGATGGATATTAGAAGGGTGAGGGCAATTTTGGAAATTGTTGTAATAAATTTAGAATTTATTAAATTGGACCTGCGTGTCCAGCCTTTATCTCTTTACTCTTTGTAATTCTCTTCTCACCAATTCCCCTCAATGTTAATGAGGTTTCTTTATTGTATTATGTAATTGGGTAGAAGTAGAATAGTTCTAGCCGGGGAGAGGAAAGTGAGTGATTTGTTCTATGAATAATTTGTGAGATATCCATCCGTATATCATTATTAATTTATTTATTTATCGCGCCTTATTATGCTTTTAGAATGCATGCTTAAGGGTGTATGATGAGACCTAATTAAAGATAATAAAAGGTTGCCAATTTGCACGTAAAAAACCCTCAAACAATATAAAGCGTTTTTCCTTTCGTTGAGTGATTCTTACTCAAGATCCAAAGTTGGCATTAGTTTGTTGGCCAAAGTCAAGACCTTTGTCAATTGCGGATGTGTTTGAATCATGAGAGTTTTTTCCATATCGGTGTCTTGTCAAAGTCGTGATTTGTTGGCCAAAGTCAAGATCACTTCTTGTCCATCGACATTGATTACGAAGCTTTCCATGGTCAATGGGTCACGCTTAACTAGAATCATTAAGCTTGTTGTGCCAAAGCCAATGCTTAATTGATTTAGAGGAAAAGGTTAGGGAATATATTGGATATATTGGCATATATATGATATATGTTTCGGACTTGGATGTCCACCTACTGGATCTAGGAATTGGATGGGATTCAATTGATCTTAGAGATCTACCCAGTTAAGTATCATACAATTTGTTGGCCAAAGTTAAAATTGTGTGTTATTTAATAGGATCCTAGCCCATTAGGAAACTAGGTTTCCCGAGTACTCCACAGAGGGTTAGAGGCTCGCCGAAAAATAGTGGGAGGCAAGTATTAAATTTGAAATTTCGTTTAGATACTTGCTAATACGCTCATTTCAATTTTCGTCATTATTTATTAATAAATATATTAGTTGGACTAATATTCAATTATTGTTTTAATTAAACAGTTGGACTGTATTCAAACTACTTCATTTATAGTTGATTATATAATTGGATTATAGTAATCAATATATTTGAATTTTACCCTTCATTCATAATTGATTATATAATTGGATTATATTAATCAATATATTTGAATTTTACCGATCATTTATAGTTGATTATATAATTGGATTATAGTAATCAATATATATTTGATTTTAACCAATAAAATTGTAATTAGTTATATAGTTAGACTATAGTAATCATTACATTAGATTGTACCCGAAATCGTTGATTGGATAGTTAGACTATTGGAATCAAGATAACTGAAAGATTAGTGTTTAAAAACATAATCCTGGGTGAAAATGTGTTTAAACGACTTTAATTTTCAAATTGGGGATAAAATTTCAGGATGGTCCTGGAAACTAATAAGTTACTTTATTTGATAAAATAACATATTAGGCCTAAGCCCAGAGTTAAGCAAATAGTAGAGCATGATCTTTGGAAGATTCATGTGATGATAACTTTAGTGCTTAATCCATTATACTTGTCAAAAGGACTCATTAATTTCCTAATCAGAACTAAGGATTAGATCCTTAAAGTATGATGAAGAAATTGAAGGATCTTCATAGATCTATTCTTAGATCTTAGAAGTATTAAATTGCAATTAATAACTCTTGGAGAGTTAATGGCTATTCTCAAGGAGATAAAGCCAAAATTTGCAATAAGGCAAGTAGCGCAAGACGCACCTTACTTCGATATTCTAGAAGGCCAAGGCTTGGCCAAAGGCTTCTGAGTTGTAGAAAAGGGCAAAGGCAAGATCATTATAATCTTCTAGGAAGATAATGGACATATCCCAAGATGTCTGCCTAAATTGTGGCAAACGGGATCGCGGAAGGGAGACTGTCGTTTGGACAAAGCAGACATGAAGGAATTGAAGACAGGCAAGGCTCTGACTTCAAATATGTTTGTCATAAACATGTTCACTAATAGTATTAAAATTGGATTTTAGATACTAAAAGTGATACATAAATATATATACTGATGTGCAGAATCTACTTTGAGCAGGATACATACTTCAGATTGAGATTACTCTGCGAATAGGAAACGGGACGACAATCGCTGTTTCAACCGTAGATACCTAAGTTTAAGAACTACCCTTCGGGTGTGTAATTAAATTAGGAAACTGTTATAATGTAACTAGTTTGACTAGAAACATTATCTATATCGAGTATAACTCGTTGCGAGTGTACCTTTATATTCTAGAACACTAAAGTGTTTTATTATATAAAGATGATATTGAGATAAACACATTAGATGTGAATAACAGAATTTATATTTTGAATATAAATAACTCTCAAACATATAATATGACAACAAGTAGCTGCTGAAACTGATTGATCAGATAAAACTTAATTGTGGCAGTGTTGTCTTGGACACATTAAACAAGACTCGTATATCCACACTTCGAAGAGTGGGTACTAGGACAAATTGATTCCATTTAAATGATGTCTACGAATCTAGTTTATTAGCTAAAGTACCTAAAATACCTTTTACTTGGTAAAAGTGTAAGTGTCATCGATCTGTTACCCTCGTTCATAGTTACGTAAGTGGGCCCACGTCTAGCTAGGCTAGATGTGGATATGAATATTTCATGACCTTTACGGATGTGGCATCGCGTTATGGTTATGTGTTTCTTATGAAACACGAATCAGAAACTTTTAGAGTTTCGACACGAAATAGACAAACAGATCGGCTAAAGTATTAAAACAGTCACGGTAAGACCGAGATGGAAATTACTTAAGTAATAAGTTTCTCGAATAATTGAAAGATTATAGTATTCTTTCAATGAGGACTCCTCCCGGAACACGTCAGTTTGACGGTGTGTCCGAACGGAGAAATCGAATTTTGTTGGACATAATAAGGTTAATCCTGAGCCACTTTGAGCTACCATTTCCTTCAAATGATAAGCATTAACAGTGCAATACTTGTTTTGAATAAGGTTCCACGAATATCTGTTAGACAGAAGTCATATTAGATATGAACAGGAAAGAAATCGGATTTTCTCACTCATAAAGATTTGGGAATGCTAGGCATACGTTTGGATGATACCAAACTAGAACCCAAATTGGAAAAGTGCCTAAGGTAATTGGTTATCCTTACGAAACCGAAGTATAGTACTTATACAACTCACAAGAGAACAATTTAATTGTTGCTCTCCATGCGGTTTTCCTAAGAGGAATACCTAAATGCAATGATGAGTGGGAGGAAAGTAAAACTCGATAAAAATCAGAGTAATACTGTTCCAAACACCGATTCTTTAATAGAACATAAACAGTTCATCAAGGATGAACCTGTACCAATAATCTTCGAATGCACAAGAACTGCGTAGGTCGGAGAAAATCAGAAGACAACCTGGGAGGTATGGGTTTCTGATCTCACCTCATGAAGATGTCAATCTTATTGAGGAAACTGATTACGTATGAGGAAGTGATACAAGGTATCGACTCCATATTATAATAAAGTGCCATGAGTCTGAAATGGATTCGATGTATAACAACTATGTTTGGACACTAGTTGTTGTACCACAAGGCATTGTGCCTATTGGTACTATATAAGTCTTCAATGAAGACATACGTGGATGGGAGCATACCAACGTACTAAGCTAGGCTTGTAGCGGAAATGTATCGTTATCAATATTGTGTTGATTACAACGAAATCTTTTACCTATTTCCACGTTAAATTCATTTGGATAATGCTTGCTGATGATGTATGTTTCATTTATGAAATATGGCAGCTGAACGGAAAAATTACTTTCCTGAAAAGGAAACCTTTTGGAGGATGTTTACAACATCCTGACGATTTTATCGTATCAAAACTAGCAAAAAACGATTTACAGGTTATTCGATCCATGTTTGGATTGAAGCAAGTATTAGGTTATTGGAATTATCATTTTGATGTAATCATAATGGTTTATGATTTAATTCAAAACGAGAAATGATTCTTGTGTATATAAGGAGGTTAGTGGGAGTGCACTGAAAGTGATTGTACTAAATAATGATGATATGTCATTTCTTGGAAATGATATTCCCATATTACAATCGGTGAAAGCTTGGCTTTCATGAAAATTCTCCATAGAATTCTTGGGAGAAACAATCTTTATTCTAGGAATAAAGATCTACTGTGATAGATTTAAAGTTGTTAACACTCTCCGAGAACTCGTACATTGAAAAATGTACGTAACCTGGTGTCTCATACGCTTTGAGCATATGGAGTCACAAACAGGTCAATCCAAGTGATAGTCACTGGATTGATATTAAGAACATCTGTTAGTATCTTAGAGAACTAAGAATGATGTCTTAAAATATGGAGAATGAGAACTTGAAGTGACTAGGATCATTGCTGCAAGTTTCCTAACCGATAAAAACAACGGTACTATACAGTTTGAAAAACGGAACAGTGAGCTGGAAATCTTCCAAGCAAGAAAATTTTACCGAATAAACAACAAATACAGGTTATTGCTGTGGCTGAGGCAGCAATAGAAGCCATTTGGGTCTATAATAAATCTAATTAGATTAGATATAGTTCTGTTAGCAGCTGAGCTAGACGTCAGCACAGGCTAAAGAATTAATGGTCTCATCAACGATCCAGATATATACTTCGACTATTCATCTGATTCGTTCAGATCATACATCGTGGCGATGTGATGATCGTATAAATTACATCAGACGATAATCATGCAAATCCGCTGACAAAAGCCTTTCCTCAGCAGTTGAGCGAACCGTACATAGTTCGGGTGTAAGACACTCGAGTGACTGGGTATAGGCCAAGTGGGAGATTGTTGGACAGTTATGACCCATAGCGTCACTTTTTGTACAGATCATGGTGTTGTTGTAAAATTAACTATGTAACAAAGGAGATTGCTCTCTTATCATTTGTGATTAGATCACCTAGATGTATAAATGATAGGAGGTCCTTATGATTAGTTCCTGGATTGAGATGACATGAGACAGTATCAATCCACAAAGGTATAATCATTAAATATCCATAGTCAGAGTATTATCGAGATTGGACATCGATAAATACGTAAAAGACTAGTATTACACTTGTGCGCATTGTGAGGGCACAATAGCATAGTTCTCATATATTTGGGTATATGATACTCATACAAGTGTAATAGGAGGTTGTGTTTACCGATGGTACGACAAATAGCTTCGCTCTGGATTGACCCATCGGAATTCCATTGGTAGTATGACTATGTGTCTATGGAAGTCCGAAATCAGGGTAGGTGTATTTGGTCTTAACCTGAGACTTGCACCGCTAATACTTGCGACAATCAATATGCTTTGGTTTTGGTCGTCCAGGGCTTTAACCGGTTCTGTGTACGCCTCTGCTGGGTATATTGAGAATCGTAGTGTATTGGGTGTGATGTCAAGATGGAAGTATCACTTCAGTCGTATGGAGATGATGATCACGTAGGATACGAAACTAGTACTCTTAAGTACTGCAGTTATCGGGATAATATGACTAGGTCATGTTTATCCAATTATAGAGACTAGTTATCAGAGATCCGATATGTGCTTCGTACGGGGCAGACATAATTCCAACCCAGGCCTAGCATGTGAAATCTGATACTGGATCATTATACGCAATACTTGGTATACTACGCCTGACATAGATTGTATATTCCAGTACGTATATTTCTAGAGAATTGGGTAGGCACGGTGCTTTGCTAGAAGCCAACCATGTCTTGTAAATCCGTAAGCATATGTTACGAGGTACGCACTTAATCGGATAGTCCGATAACCGTATTTACTGCCAACATATCTAGAGGTCTCTTGGGTCGCTTCTCAAAGATTCACCGATGACAGTTGACTTAAACTAGAATTAATCTGGGATTAATTTAGAGAGAGAAAATTATTCTGGGATTAATTGAGGCTTTATTTAATCTGGGATTAAATGTGTTCAGAAGAGAGAGAACGCGATTAATTTGGAATTAATCGGTAAAATAAATTAATAGTTAAATTGATTTTTCTATTTAATTTATTCGTATGGGCTAAAATTAATATATCGGATATATTAATATGAATTGGATTTCATTACGAAATTAAAGTCGGACTTTAATACAAACGAACGAATTAATTTAGAATTAATTCGTAAACGACGTTCGTAATATATTTGCTAGGCATCGTATTTAATTAAATTAGATTTAATTATTTAGCGACGAAAGTTCGTTTAATCGGATTAAACGGATCCGAGCCACGGCAAATGTTCGTAGAGACATTTGAATTTTGAATTCAAATGTGGGCCCACTTCACATGTGGTAGTTGGGAGAGTTGTTGGCATTTATGCCTAGTCACCAACTTTCCAACTACCTTGGAATGGTTTTGGTAAAATCATTTACCCAACCACCTTATTTAGGTAAAATGGTAAATTGGTTTTACCAAAAGGCATCTCTCTCTCGCATTACACAACACTTGACAAAGCAAACCCTAATACACTAAGCACTTGGGCGTGAGCTTCATCTTCTCATTTCTTTGATTTTGTTTCAAAATCAACAAAGCTAGCACTTGTAGAAGTCTTCTAAGGTGATAGGGAAACCAACTCAAAGCTTGGAATCAACAAAGGAAGGATCTTGGAGATCTTCTTCTCAAAAATTTTAAAAGCTCAAATCCATTCAATGTAAGTAATTCCGCAACTTATAATGAATTTATGAACACATTTTCTTGCTTATTAGATCTTTGACATGTTCTAGGAACACTAACAAAATTAACAAAACAAAATAATAAAAAAAATTTACCTTCCTCAAACTTTTCGTAGTACTCAGTCTCCAATAGCATGGCTTCCACTTCATTTGTTTTGTCAATTGTAAGCTTATTCTGTATCCAAGTTTTAGTGAAAATTAGAGCCTCTACCATAACAGGAGTTAATGATCTTCGAAAACTATCAAGAACACGACCGCCCATACTAAATGCCGATTCAGATGCCACTGTCGATACTAGCATTGCAAAAATATCACGAGCAATCCTAGCCAAAATCGGATACTTACCATTATTTATTTTCCACTACATCAAAACACTAAAGCTAGGGTCACGACTAGTCTCATAGGGTTCCATCAAATACATATCAACCTCAGTACTTCCTCTTGATGAATGAGATGACTAGTCTGAAAACCTGAAAAGGATTATCAGGTTGCACACTTGTATTGCGTTTACGTATTTTATCTTGTGCTCGCGGTCTAAAAAACGGTTGATTTTGTGTTATTCCACCACTAGACTCATTTCCATCAACACTAGTTACACCACCAACCCTTGATCCATCACCATCAACAAACAACACATTTATGCCATACCAATCATTATACATATCGTATAATCTTTTCAATAAATCTCTAGTGGACTTTCTCATTTCCTTCATCTTAACAATATCATTATCAAAAAGTATACCAAAGCAAACAGAGGCAAATGTCATCTTACGCCGTGGATCGAGAATAGTACTGACAATCAACAATTTATTTATTTTGGCAGTGGTCTCCCAATATTTATCAAATTTCATCTTCATAGATATGGCCATCTCATGCAAAAGAGGATGGTCATTATTGGCCAGGTTTTTCAAGCTAGTATGAATCTTGCAAATCTCATTGTAGGTGAAACAAGAGGTGACGGTAGACGAGGCACTGAACATATTCGTTGCATCATAAAAAATCTCCAAAAAATCGGTAAAATATTGAGATTTCTCCCAATCTATATCTGTAGGGGGCCCAATCATTTTGCTTCCATTTTCATCATCTCTAAAATATGAAGCATAGTGACCATCATTATCAAACATTCGATCAAAGACCTTCTGTAAGTCTAATGCAGCATTCAACATTAAGTAGATGGAATTCCACCTAGTAGGAACATCTAAGTGACACTTCCCTTGCTCTCTATTCTCTCACGTGCTACCACCGATTTAAATGATTCCAATCTTGATGGAGAAGATCTCACATACTTAACAGCATTGCGAATTACTATAATGCTGTCATCCAATTCTTTCAGACCATCAGATACAACTAAGTTTAATATGTGAGTACAACACCGCATATGCACATACTCTCCATTAATCACCACTGCTTCTCCCCTCCATGTCCTCATTTTCCTCACCAACTGTTGGATGGCAACAGTATTGGCACTGACATTATCCATGGTTATAGTAAAAATTCTCTCAATACCCCAGTTCTGGAAACAAGACTCTATTAATCTTCCGATAGTGTCCCATTTGTGATTGTTAATTAGACAGAAGCTAAGAATTCGCCGATACAACTGCCAATCACTGTCTATGAAATGTCCAGTGACAACCATGTAACTAATGTTTTGAATTGACGTCCATATGTCGGTAGTCAAACTAACTCTCTGATGACCCACAGCTAAAAGACTCTTTAACATAATTTTTTCATCAGCATACAGCTGTAGGATATCTTTAGTTATAGTCCTACGAGATGGGACATCAAAACGAGGGACGACAACACTACAGAAATATCGAAAACCCTCTTTCTCTAGAAAGCTAAATGGTAGCTCGTCAACAATAATCATCTTCACAGCTGCTTTCCGACACGCTGCTTGATTGAAATGACCGTCTCTCACGGTGAGATTTCCACTTGTGCCTCCCTCTTCACCAACCCCCAACCAAAACACCCTGTTCTTCACAATAAGCCAAGTACGATTTGCAAGTCTCCATATGCCTCTTCAAGTTGGTTGTGGACCGATCCTTTGCACTCCAAGCATAAGTTTTCTGACAATATGTACATACAGCCCTATCCGGATTATCTTCACTCATGCGGAAAATTTTCCACACTTCAGATCTTCTAGCTCTTGCTTTAGTGGCTACTGATGTGATTGATGGCGATGAATCATGTTTTTTTGACAATGGCGGTCTATCAGAGTTTGATGGGAATTTTCCTTTTCCCTTCCGTTTTCTTAATTCTGTTAATTGTACATCAAAAGAATCTGATTCTGACCCTGACCCACTACTGTTGGGTGAGCTTCCAAACCCACTCATCTACAATGAAGAGCAACAATAAAACAAAGAAAAGAAACAAATAAGAGTGATGTTCAAATAATTTTGTTCGTCTGGGAAGAACTTGGAATCTGTAGTCACAAAAGAATATACCAAATACCAACTCTTCAACATAATCTCAAACTAGAGTGCCACATGTAGCAGAAGGAATCTCTTTTGACAAGCACTAAAAAAAAATAAGGTGGGTTGTTGAAAGTTCCCATTAAAAAGCATATCATGGTATATATTATAAGAACATAGAGATGAGGTTGAAAATATAGATTAATGATGAGCATATTAGACTTCGAGTCTCTCTTTAACAACCTAAAAGATAACAAAAATGATATAATCCAACTCTTTCTTTGTTGACTATTCAGCAATCTGGCTTAATTCTATTAAGCAACATTTAAAGATTAATAAAGTACAAATCACAAAACCTAGTGAAATCATCCAACAAAAGGTCAAGCACATTAGTCATCATTAGAAAAGAAACATAGCATTAAGCAATAGAGTAACCTTACCGATGCACAAAAAAAAAAGAATAATAACACTAAATTCTATTAGGACGACCAAAAACATAAAATAAAATAAAATGCCATTTAGAGAAATGTGAAAAAGAGAAGAATTATTGATTTCAATGAGATGACGCAGCTAAACATAATTACAATGGTGAATTTGCCAACAGGCTATTTCAATCATTATACACAATTTACTCATAAGACTTGTGTAATGCCATCAAGTCATTTCCCTCTTTTATCAAATCAACCTTCCTATTGCATCAATAAAGAACAAAGAACTAACAAGAAAGTTTAAGTCGGTAAGTCCAACAACCACTCAAATTGGAAATCCAGAAATCCAGGGAAAGTAATAATTCAGAACACAATCAAATCAAAATCAAAATGGAAATATATACATAATACATGAAATATTACAAACCATCAAAATCAAACCTTGAATGGCTGCCTGAGTCGAAGACGAAGAGTGTCGAGTGAACTGATTCACTCAAACAGACAAACACTGCCGGAGAGAAGACTGATTCACGGTGGCCGATGGTGGTTACTGGTTTGGTTTATCTAATTCGGCGAACGGCGATGGACGAGACTTGAGTGCTTGTGGTGTTTGACGAAACGAAGACGAAGATGAAGAGTAGTCCTGACTATTTTAGTTGTAGTATGGGATTAAATCTCCACTCCAGGAGAAGAGTTAATTATTTTAAGCTCAGAGCCGGTTGTTTGTCCACTGAAACAATGACAAATAAAATTCAACATTTCTATAATTGCAAAAACTTTTTATCAGCTCTGTTTTGTTGCAAATTATACGTCTCCATTGGTGACTTAAAAATCGATATGTGAGAAAAAAATAGAACGTCACCCAACTGGGTGCAAAGGTTAGTACTTAAAATTTGAAAAGAGAAATTTAAAATCAAAGCTAGCAATCGAAAGGTTTCTGTTCAAGAACATGGATTCACTTTTCTAATACCCAATAACAGTTTCTGTATAATATATTGAGTAGCCGGTGGATACAAATATATAGGGGTGAGCAACGGTTCTGGGTCTACTCGGAACCGGTTGGAACTGGACCGGTTTTCCGGGTTTGGAATCGGAACCGGTTGTAATCGGGTAGGTTCCGGTTCCAAAAATGAAGGAACCGATTTTATACGGGTAGGTTCCGGTTCCAAAATGATCGGAACCAGAACCGGACCATGGAACCGGAACCGATTTTTTTGAGGTAAATTCCTTCTAAAATTGTGTATTTTTTGGAAATAATTAGGACTTCAGATGATGATGAATACTAACCTTTCCTTGCTCGGAGTTTCTACCGACTCCAAAATGCAAGATTATAAATTAATAAATTAATTCTAATATCATGATTTATACTAATGAAAACGAATTCATATTAAAATTCACAAATGATCAGAGCCATAATGTTCGTCTTGCCAGTGCTAAGGTATCAGCAACGTTGTTTGGTAAACTGTCACAGTCGCACAACTTTAGGCTTCGTTACTGCTCGTGGAAACTTGATTTGTATTTTCCTTATTTACGAAATTTGAGATATTTACGACAAATTTTATTAAAATAAATTGTTTTTCAATTAATTATAAAGTTTTAAATTTTTTTTTAAGAAAAAAGACTTACTAAATATGAACCTATAAGCAGTTTTCATTAAAATATTTTAAAATAGGGTAATTCGGAACCGGACCGGAACTGGACCGGAACCAGATTGGAACCGAATAATAGGGTACCCTGTTTAATTGGGTAGGTTTCGGTTCCACTTAGTGCGGAACCAAATTTTTCCGGGTAGGTTCCGGTTCCATGCGGAACCGGAACCGAAACTGGTTTTGCTCACCCCTACAAATATATACATCATTCAAAATCTCAACAGTAATGTCAAAGCCTTAGAGGAAAAATGTAATGCCGTCAGAGCATTTCTTGGGGGGCCATAGAAACAAAAATCAGTCTTCATCTTTATTGTCCAAGAATAAATGTGTGTCAGATCTAATGTCAGCATGAACTTAGTCAATTAAAGGTCGCATTCGGCTTCAACAACCTAGTCTGGCTTCGTGTATTCGAGCAGCATGTGTGGTGATCGATAAATTTTCACCAGGGTCCAGTAAAGGACCTCCTCAACTTCATGCTCACCCTCTGCTCTAGCTGAGTATATATCCTCGCAGATAGCTATCAACCTGCATTAAAATAACAAACCCGGGATATTGATTTGTAACAGGAAAAAAGAACCAATAAGTGCTTTTCTTCCTAAGCATGGACAGCAAACATGGGGGCAAACTAACCGAACCCAACAAAATATATTTGATATTCAGCTAAAGGTTATATTTTTGCATTTTTCATTAGTCTGTTAAACCAAGGTAAAAGAATGGTTACCGAAGACGAAGAGTGCTGGTGGTGGTGTTGACGAAGACAAAGATGAAGAGTGGTGTATTGGTGTTTGACAAAGACGAATCGAAGATGAAGAGTGGTGTTAAAGTTTGATTGATGAATGAAAAGTTGAAAATGAAAACCTAAAACAAGTTAGGTTTTTCACGCCCAAAACGACGTCGTTTTGGAACTTCCAAAACGACATCGTTTTGGGGCTTTTAACAAAAAAACGGATCGGATCAGATTTTTATCCGATCCGATTCAAAATCCGACGAATCCAATCATAGCAATTCGATCGGATTCGGAAGCCTGATCTGATCTGATTCGATTCGATTTATTCGGATCTGATCGGATCAGGTCCGATCCGATGCCCACTCATATTTCCTGCAGCTGAGGCAGTAAAAGAAGCAGTTTTGATCTGTAAATTCCTAATTGGATTAGGATTAGTTCCGTTAGCAGTTGAGCCAGTACCTTTATTTTGTGACAATAATGGGGCTATCGCCCAGGCTAGGAAACCACAGTCTCATCAACAATCCAAACATGTACTTCGAAGATTTCATATGATTTGTGAGATCATAGATCGTGGTGAAGTGAAGATCGAGAATATTACATCAGATGATAACATTGCAGATTCGCTAACGAAGGCTATATCTCGGCAAAAGTTTAAGCGACATGTACATAGTTCATGTGTTAGATACTTGAGTGATTGACTATAGGCCAAGTGGGAGATTATTGGACAATTATGACCCATATCATCACTATTTATAAAGAAAATTGTGTTTTTGTACAAATTATGTACGTGATAAAAAGAAATTATTATTTTATCATTATTATAATTAGATTAATTGGATATATATATATATATATATATATTATATATATATATATATATATATATATATATATATATATATTAATGAAAAGAGTCCATATGGTTAAATCAGATTAATAAGATATGAGACAATATTAATCCATGAACAGTTTAATCATTAAATATCTCTAGTCGAAGTATTATTGAGACTGGACATTAATAATGCGGAATAGACTAGTATTACACTTGTGCGCGTTATGGAAGCTTAACGACATAGTTCTCATATATTTAGGCATTGGATACTTATGCATGTGTAATAAGAGGTTCTGTTAGCCATTGGACTGGGAACAGTTCGCTCTGGATAGATCCACTCGGAATCTCATTGGTAGTAAAACTATGTGTCTATGGGAATCCGAATCAGGGTAGGTGTATGTGATCTTTAACCTAAGACTTACGTCATTATTACTTGCGACAATCAATTTACTTTAGTATTGGTCGTCTAGAGATTTAACAGGTTCTGTGTACGCCTATATTAGGTTTACTGAGAATCGTAGTGTATTGGATGTGATGTCAAGATGAGAGTATCACTTCAGTCATATGGAGATGATGGTCACATAGGATACATAACTAGTACTTTTAAAGCTGCAGTTATCGGGATAGTATGACTATGTCATGACTTCCCGATTACAAAGATTAGTTACTCATGATCCGATATATACTTCGTATGAGGCAGACACAGAGCCAGCCATAGGCCTAGCATGTGATATCTGATACCGGATTGTATTACGTATTACATAATATTTGTATTACTTAGCCTGATACAGATGATATTCCTCGGCAGAATATTTCTGGATAATTGGGTAGGCACAGTACTTTGTTAGAAGCCAACCATGTCTTGTAAATCGGTGAGAACATGATATGGGGTACGCACGTATTCGGATAGTGCGATAATCGTATTTACTGCTAATATATCCAGGAATCTCTTGGGTCGTTCCCAAAGATTCACAAATGACATTTGACTCAGATAGAATTAATTTGGGATTAATTATGAGAGAGAAAATTAATCTGGGATTAATTACTGGAAGAATTAATCTGGGATTAACTTCGTATAAAAGAGAGAACGCGATTAATTTAGAATTAATCGATAAAATAAATTTAATAATTAAATTAGATTTTTCTATTTAATTTATTTATTTGTGGCTAAAATAATATATCAGATATATTAATTAAAATCGGATTTCAATACGAAATTAAAATTGGATTTTAATTCGGGTGAACTAATTAATTTAGAATTAATTCGAAATCGACTATCGTAATAATTTTATGAGGCACAATTATTTAATTAAATTGGATTTAATTATGGCTAGATGACAAATTCATTTAATCGGAATTAAACGAACCAGATAAAATTACCTGTGTCTTTGCGTGTGTCTTTTTGTGTTTTGGGAACACAAAATATCTTTGATTTTGGTGGGCCCAAGTCAAGTTGTGTGTTAAGGAAGCCAACTCAAATTTTGAATTTAAAATGTGGTAGAACCATATGACTTACATCAAAGGTCTAAGGTTGATGTAAGTAGTTGGCTTAATTAATTAAATGCATTAAACAACACAACCACCAAGTCTTGAAACACTCTATTTTTTTCTCTCCATGGCCGATTCTTCTCTCCATTTTGTTGTAAAATTTTGTTTCAAAATTTCTAAATAGCTAGCACTTGGAGGAGTCAAACTAGGTGATATGGAAACTCACCCAAGGCATAAACAACATAACCACATGCTTGGAGCTTCATCCAAGAGGATATTTTGAAATTCCTCCCTTTAATAATGTAAGTGATTCTGCCACTTTTCTTATTATTTCACACATAAATCATGTTTAGGATCTTGTGGCATGTCTTAAAGACTAACATGGAGTTTGCGCTTCACATGAAGGCCAACATATGGATATCGATTCGCATAATCGACGCTCGAGAGAAACAGCTAGGCCTCCACAATCTAAAGTTCACTATGCAATTAGGACTATTGCGCAGTTTGATGCTCCTCAGCAGTACACATGCTGGGCGAAGATACCGAAGCGGATGCGCCACAGCTTGTTTGCGATCTTGTTGGTAAGTGTCATTTTAAGCATCAATTTTTTTTTTTATTGTTTTAAATGAAATCTTTAACTATTATATTTTTTTGTGTATGAGTGGTTCGACATTGACTTGACCGCTCCGAATATGGTCAAATACGTCGATCACTGCCTGGGTAAGGCATATTCGAACTACCGCATAAGAAAACTCAAGCCCATATCAATGAGCATGGTGCAAATAATACTGCGGTCCATAGGTCACATGGCACAAGTGAGGAGGATTGGGGGTATCTATGCTCCATATGGGCTTCAGATGATAATATGGTAAATTTTAAATTTCCATAATTTCATTTTATATTCTTTTTGAAATAAAATAGTGATCGGCTTTTTTTTTTTGTAAAATATTTATGAGACTCGAAGTCAATTTTTCATGCATCGCGCGGAACTCTTTGAGATAAGTGGATATACGTCTACATAACTGTATTTTCGACGCTACATATAATAGGATTTAACATCTCTGCGTTGTCTATTATGGAATTTGGTGATGACAAATGAGAGAAGCATAAATATTTAACGTCGCCGGTTTGTTTTGGATGATAAAACCTTTCATCGACTAGCCTTTAGCATTCATTTTCTACGTCGTTTTTTTCGACGCTAAAAGTTTTAGCGTCGACTTTTACCTCATTTAACGTCGATCTTCAGCGACGCCAAAAAATCAAATTCTTGTAGTGAAGTTTATAAAACTTATACGTAGGCCTGGGCACTGTCGGATTTGGATCGGATCGGACCGAATCCGAATCCGATCCGATTCGATTAACATGAATAAATTAAATCCGATAAGATTTAAAACGGTTATCAAACTCGAACCGATTCGATTAGTTATCGGATCGGACAAATTTGATTTGATAAGTGATCCGAATTTGATAAGAGATCCGAATTTGATAAGAGATCCAAATTTGATAAGAGATCCGAATTTGATAATGGATCCGAATTTTATAAGGGATCCGAATTTGATAAGGAATTCGAATTTGAAATATCAGAATCAAATATAGGATCCGTATTTGAAATATCAGAATCAAATAAAGGATCCGAATTTGAAATATCAGAATCAAATAAAGGATCCGAATTTGAAATATCAGAATCAAATAAAGGGTCCGAATTTGAAATATCAGAATCAAATAAAGGATCCGAATTTGAAATATCAGAATCAAATAAACAAAATTCTAACAAGAGTAACTTTGCGTCCCACAGCCTATTGCAAGAGACGAAAACAAAGGCATTGTTTGCAACTCTTTTACATCCCAACCAAAACAATAAGATATTGAACTAAAAGTCTGAAACAGAATAGCCAGCCTAAAACCCAACTACTGCCCACGGTAAACAAAAAAATGCTTCCCAGACAAGCCAAAGCAATTAGCCTTAACAGATAGTAGCCATAGAATTGAAGCCTTCATTTTTCATTTTCATTTGATAATAAATTGAATAAGACTTCTGTTTTTCCATGAGTGTAAAAGGCTTAGGCATGATCAAACACATAGCCAACAATTAAACTACAAAAGCCTAAATGATTTTTGCTAATAGGAACATATGCTACATTGTACTTAATTACTTACAAACACAGTTGAAAGAGAAGACTATAACTTCCATATCAATCAACATTATTAATAAGTAATAACAGTTTACTACCAACAAATAAAATATATGGGTCCTTTCAATTCATGAGCAACAATTTGCAAGCAAACCTATGCATGAACAAACGATCATCTATCATTAAACATCAATCATAAAACACAATCAACATACTATATGTATATGAAGAAACTAAAATATACCTATCATCAAAGTTCACAAATACAATCATGGGTTAATAACAAAAATCAATTACCACTTTCCAAAAAATGAATGAATATATAAATAAATAGCAAAAGACTAATGAAATTATCAAGAATAGTTGAAACTTGAGAGAGAGAGACTTATAAAATTCGACTCAAACTCCACTACCATATTGGGAGTTAATAAGCTTCGAAAACTATCAAGAACAAGACCGCTAGTACTAAATGTCGATTCAGGTGCTACTGTCGATACTAGCCTTGTAAAAATATCACAAGCAATCCTAGATAAAATTGGATACTTACCAATATTTATTTTCCACCACATCAGAACGCTAAAATTAGGGTCACTACTAGTCTCATAGGGTTCCATCATATACATATCAACCTCAGTACTTTCCTCTTGATGAATGACATGACTAGTTTGGAAAATCTGAAACGGATCATCAAGTTGCAGACTTGTATTGCGCTTACGCATTCTATCTTATGCTCGCGATCAAACAAACAGATGAGATTGTGTCATAATACCAAAACTAGACCCATATCCACTAACATCAGTTACACCACCAACCCTTGATCCATCAGGACCATCACCATCAATAAAAAATCCATTTGTGCCATACCAATCATTATACATATCGTATAATTTTTTCAATAAATCTCTAGTGGACTTTCTCATTTCCTCAATCTTAACATTATCATTATCAAAAAGGATACCAAAGCAAACAGAGGCAAATGTCATCTTACGCCGTGGATCAAGAATAGTACTGACAATGAATAATTGATTTATTGTGGCAGTGGTCTCCCAATATTTATCAAATTTCATCTTCATAAATATGGCCATATCATATAAAAGAGGATGTTCATTGCGCGCTGAGTTTTTCAAGCTAGTATGAATTTTGCAAATCTCATTATAGGTGAAACAATAGGTTACGGTAGATGGGGCACTGAACATATTTGTTGCATCAGAAAAAATCTTCAAAAAATCAGCAAAGTATTGAGCTTTCTCCCAATCCATATATGTAGGGGGCTCATGTTGGACAATTATGACCCATAGCATCACTATTTGTAAAAGACATTGTGGTTTTTGTACAAATTAACTATATGACAAAGGAAATTACTATTTTATCATTTTGTAATTGGATTACTTGAATATATATAAATGATAAAAGTCCTTATGATTAGTTCTATATTAATCCACGAATGGTTTAATCATTAAATATCCATAGTCGTAGAATTATCGAGACTGGACATCGATAATGCGGAATAGACTAGTATTACACTTGTGCACGTTATGGAAGCTTAACGACATAGTTCTCATATATTTAAGTATATGATACTTATGCAAGTGTGATAGGAGGTTCTGTTAGCCGTTGGACTGGGAACAGCTTCGCTCTAGATAGACCCATCGGAATCCCATTGGTAGTATGACTATGTGTCTATGAGAATCTGAATTTGGGTAGTGTATGTTGTCTTAACCTGAGAATTACATCGCTAATACTTGCGATAATCAGTACGCTTGGTTTTCGTCATCCTGAGCTTTAACAGGTTCTTTGTACGCCTCTTATGGGTTTACTGAGAATTGTAGTGTATTGGGTGTGACATCAAGATGGAAGTATCACTTCAGTCATATGGAGAAGTTGATCACGAAGGGATACAAAACTAAGACTCTAATATGCTGCAGCTATCGGGATAATATGACTAGGTCATGATTATCCGATTACAGAGACTAGTTACTAGTGATCCGATATATGTTTCGTATGGGGCAAACACAATTCCAGCCCCAGGCCTAGCATGTGACATCCGATACTGGATCGTAATATGCAATACTTAGTATAATATGCTTGATATAGATTATATATTCTTTGTTAAATATTTCTAGAGAATTGGGTAGACACGGTGTTTTGCTAGAAGGCAACCATGTCTTGTAAATCGGTAAGAACGTGGTACGGGGTACGCACGTGTTCGGATAGTCCGATGACCCTATTTACTGTCAACATGTCTAGGGATCTCTTGGGTCGCTTCCCAAAGATTCACTGATGATATTTGACTCGAACAGAATTAATCTAGGATTAATTATGAGAGAGAAAATTAATCTAGGATTAATTGTGGTAAGAATTTATCTGGGATAAAATTTAAATAGAAGAGAGAACGTGATTAAATTGGAATTAATCGATTAAATAAATTATTGGATATATTAATTGAAATTGGATTTCAAAGCGGAATTAAAATTGGATTTTAATTCAGGCGAATGAATTAATTTAGAATTAATTCGTAAGCGACTTTCGTAATAATTTTCTAGACATTATTTTTTAATTAAATTGGATTTAATTACATCACAATGAAAAATTCGCTTAATCGGATTAAACGAACCCGAGCCCGAAGTGTGTTGTCTAATCCAACTTGAATTTTATATTTTAAGTGGTGGGACCCACTAACTTACATCACTAGTCAATCAAGTTGATGGAAGTTCCAACACACTTTTTTTTTTATTTTTCTTTTTGGAAAAGCATATACCACTTTTGCAAGGCAATTTTGGTAATAGTTTTTAGAAAACAAAATACAAAAACCACAAAATTTCTCTCTTTCCTCTTCCAAAAGCAGTGAGCCTTTCTTCTTCTCCTGCATTGATTTTGCTTCAAAATAAAATTAACTAGCACTTAAGGAGTCTTGTGAGGTGATAGGGAAACTCACCCTTGGGTTGGATTCATTCAACAAAGCTTGAAGCTTCATCAACATACAATGAAACTTGTGAATCACATCCGTTTAATGTAAGTTTTTTTCCGCAAACTCACTTGATCATTCACATATAATTTCATGAATTTGAGACCTTGGGCATGTATAGGACACTAACAATAGTATCAGAGCCTTTTCTAAGCATGATTTGAGTTTAGGGTTTATAGACATTATTTAGGGATTTTATACTTGGAGTATGTATTTTTCCAAATTGGTTGTTTGGTTGAGTATTGATGACGATAAATTGGATTTGTGAATCAATGGATTTGAGAAAATTTGATTAGATTAATTTTCCCCAAAAAATTCCAACTTGGCCGAATGTAACCATACATTGTTCTCATGGTGATTTTTTGATTTTAGACTATTGGATGAGTTTAAAGGATGAAATGAATATTAATTATTGGTTTAATTGGATTGAAATCAAAATTAGATATTACTTATGCCCATTGTCGTGAGATTGAGCATGTTTAATGGATTGATTTTGCTTCAATTGTGTTGGACATGAATTGGATAAATTAAGCATGATTAATTAGTTTAATTGATATTTTGGAAATATTAGTTTAATTAATTAATTATGGAAGTTATACTTTAATTAAAATTAATATGATATTTGGAATATTATGTTAATAAATATTAGTCTTTAAATTGGATTGGGCTAATTTGTTGTATTTGGGCTTAGTGGGCTTGGTTGGGCCAAGCATGATTTTGAACAATTGGATTGGATCCAAATTGGGCTTAAAATCATTTCCATAAAGTCCAAATATAACTTTTGGGCTTTTAATAATTTAATTGGGCCTAAATTGATTTTTTTTTGGCAAAAGGGTGATTCTTTATTGGGCATTGGCATCTTGGATTGGATCCATATTGGCAAAAGCCCATGCCTTAAGAATTAATTGAAAGCCCACTGGACTTTCATTAAAATAGTATTGGATACTAATTGGGCATTTGAGACCCATTTAGATTAGATATAGAATCTAAGTCTAAAAGACACTAAAATAAGTGTAATTATTTAATTTGGAATTAAATTCGAATTAGTATTGAATTCAAATTAAATTGGATTTAATATTTTAGTTCGTTATAATTCAAGAATACGTAGTTTGAGTATTTATTCTTAAACGAGTTGGACTTGCGCAAATCAAATTGTTGTTTGAACATTGGATAGTCATTAATCAAAGATTAATTAATTGGATTAGATTGATTGATAACATGCTATGTGTGAATACTTGGATGTATTTGTACGAATAATGTATATCAGATGAATATTAGTATAGTGGGGATAATTTTGGAAATTATTGTAATAAATTTGGAATTTTTTAAATTGGACCTACGTGTATAGCCTATTATCTCTTTACTATTTGTATTTCTCTTCTCACCAATTCTCCTCAATGTAAATGAGGTTTCTTTAATGTACTATGTAATAGGATAGATGTATGAATAATGCTAGTGGGAGAGACGAAATGGAGAGATTTGTTCTAGGAAAAATTTGTTATATATTCATCCGCATATCATTATTAATTTATTTGTGTCTTATTATGATTTGCTTAAGGGTGTATAATGAGACCTAATCAAAGATAATAAATTGGATGCCAATTTACGCGAAAAACCCTCACTTTAACATTAAGCATTTTCCTTCCATTGAGTGCTTCTTTCTCAAGATCCAAGATTGGCTTTGATTTGTTAGCCAAAGTCAAGATCATTGTCTATCACGGATGTATTTGAACCATGAAGGCTTTGTTATATATCGCATGTCTTGGGCAGTTGTGACTTGTTGGCCAAAGTCAAGGTCACTTCTGTACATCGACGTGGATTACGAAGCTTTCCCAATGTCAATGGGTCATACTTAACTAGAATCATTAAGCTTGTTGAGCCAAAGCCAAAGCTTAGTTGATTCAGAGGAAAATGTTAGGAAATATATATATTGGATATATATCTTGGACTTGGAGGTCCACCTGCCGGATCTAGGAATTGGATGAGATCCAATTGATCTTAGAGATCTACTTAGTTAAGTTTCATACAGCTTGTTGGCCAAAGTCAAGATTGTGTGTTATTTAACGGGATCCTAGCCCACTAAGAAACTGGGTTTCCCGAGTACTAAAAATAGGATTAGAGACTCCTCGAAAAATAGTGGGAGACCAGTATTAAATTTGTAATTTCGTTTAATACTTGCTAAAATATGCGCTTTATTTTTCGTCGTAATATATATTTATTAGTTGGACTAATACTTTATTGTTTTCTGTGAACAGTTGGACTGTACTATAACTTCATTTGTAGTTGATTATATAGTTGGACTATAGTAATCATTACATTTGATTGTACCCGATATCGTTGATTGAATAGTTGGACTATTGCAATCATGATGATTGGAAGATTAGCGTTAGAGACATCGTCATGGGCGATAATGTCTTTAACGGCGCCAATTTTCCAGATTGGGAGATGAATCTCAGGATTGTCATAGGAGCCGAGAAGTTGCTCTATGTTTTAGACAAACCTCTTGGGCCTGAGCCTGGACATTAGCGAGTTGTTGATCATAAGCTTTGGAAGACTCACAGTGATGACAACTCAACAGCTCAGTCCGTCATGCTTGCGGAAATGACCCCTCAATTTCATCGTCAAAATAAGGGATTGGATCCCTACAATATGATGTGAAATTGAAGGACCTTCATAGATCTAACCTTAGATCTCAGAAGTATGAATTACAAAATAAGCTCGTTCCCTCACGTATGTCAGAGGGTATATCTGTCGAACACTACGTGTCGCAGATGATTACTGACACCGAACAGCTAGGTCAGTTGGGCATAACCTTTGAGGCTTAAACTTCCATTGATTTGATCTTACAGTCTCTGTCCAACTGCTGGGGCGGGTTCATCATGAACTACAATATGATGGACCAAGAGAAGACCCTTGGAGAGTTGATGGCGATGCTGAAAGAGGCAGAGCCAGAGCTTCTGAAGGGTAAGAAGCGCTAGACCCATTTCACTTCGACATCTCATAAGGCCAAGGCTTGGCCGAAGGCTTCTAGAGGTGGGAAGAAGAAGAAAAGAAATGGCAAGGCCAAATCATCAAAGTCTTCTGGGAAGGCAAAGGACAAATCCCAAGATGTCTGCCTACAATGTGGGTAATAGTTTTTAGAAAACAAAATACAAAAACCATAAAATTTCTCCCTTTCTTCTTCCAAAAGCCATGAGCCTTGCTTCTTCTTCCAAAAGCCATGAGCCTTGCTTCTTCTCCTCCATTGATTTTGCTTCAAAATCAAACAAGCTAGCACTTAAAGAGTCTTGTTAGGTGATAGGGAAACTCACCTCACAATTTGGAATTACTTTGTAAGCAACTTTCGTAATAATTTTGCTAGGCATTATTATTTAATTAAATTGGATTTAATTACGTCGCAATGAAAAATTTGTTTAATCTGATTAAACGAACCCGAGCCCGAAGTGTGTTGTCTAATCCAACTTGAATTTTGAATTTAAGTGGTGGGACCCATTAACTTACATCACTAGTCAATCAAGTTGATGGAAGTGGTTGGGAGCTTTTAATGAAACTTCTCCAACACACTTTGTTATTTATTTTGCTTTTTGGAAAAACATATACCACTTTTCAAGGCAATTTTGGTAATAGTTTATAGAAAACAAAAAACAAAAACCATAAAATTTCTCTATGTCCTCTTCTAAAAGCCGTGAGCCTTGCTTCTTCTCCTGCATTGATTTTGCTTCAAAATCAAATAAGCTAGCACTTAAGAAGTCTTGTGAGGTGATAGGGAAACTCACCCTTGGGTTGGATTCATTCAACAAAGCTTGCAGCTTCATCAATATACAAAGAAAGTTTTGAATCACATCCGTTCAATGTAAGTTTTTTCCGCAAACTCACTTGATCATTCACACATAATATCATGACTTAGAGACCTTGGGCATATCTAGGACACTAACAGCCCAATCCTTTTCCTCTCATTTTCATCATCTCTAAAATATGGAGCATAGTGACCATCATCATCAATCATTCGATCAAAGGCCTTCTGGAAGTCTAATGCATCATTCAATATTAAGTAGGTGGAATTCCACCTAGTAGGAACATCTAAGATGGAACTTCCCTTGCTCTCTATCCTCTCACGTGCTACCTCCGATTTAAATACTTCCTATCTCGATTGAAAAGATCTCACATACTTAACAGCATTGCAAATTGCTATAACACTGTCATCCAATTCTTTCAGACCATTAGATACAACTAAGTTTAATATGTGAGCACAACACCGCATATACACATACTCTCCATTAATCACCAATGCGTCTCCCCTTCATGTCCTCATCTTCCTCACCAATTGTTGGATGGAAACAGCATTGGCACTGGCATTATCCACAGTTATAGTAAAAATTCTCTCAATACCCCAGTTCTGTAAACAAGACTCTATTAATCTTTAGATAGTGTCCCTTTTGTGATTGTTAATTGGACAGAAGCTAAGGATTCACCGATGCAACTGCCAATCACTGTCTATGAAATTTCCATTGATAACCATGTAACTAATTTTTATATTGACGTCCATATGTCGGTGGTCAAACTAACTCTCTGATGACCCACAGATAAAATACACTTCAAAATAACTTTTCAACAGCATACAGCTGTAGGATATCTCTAGTTATAGTTCTACGAGATGAGATATCAAAAAGAGGGACGACAACACTACAGAAATATCGAAAACTCTCTTTCTCTATAAAGCTAAATGCTAGCTCGTCAATAATAATCATCTTCACAACTGCTTTCCGACACGCTACTTGATGGAAATGACTGTATGTCACGGTGAGATTTCCACTTGTGCCTCCCTCTTCACAAACCCCAACCAAAACACATTGTTCTTCACAGTAAGCTAAGTACGATTTGCAAGTCTCCATATGCCTCTTCAAGTTGGTTGTGGACCGATCCTTTGCACTACAAGCATAAGTATTCTAACAATATGTACATATAGCCCTATCCAGATTATCTTCACTCATGCGAAAAACTTTCCACACTTCAGATCTTCTAGCTCTTACTTTAGTTACTACTGATGTGATTGATGGCGATGAATCATGTTTTTTTACAATGGCGGTCTATCAGAGTTTGATGGAAATTTTCCTTTTCCCTTCCGTTTTCTTAATTCTGTAATTGTACATCAAAAGAATCTAATTCTGACCCACTACTGTTGGTGTTCGGTGAGCTTCCAAACCCAAATAAAGAAACAAATAAAAATCTATAATAAAGTCAGTACAAAATAATACCCAATTTGGGGGCAGGAAAAAAAGGAAACAAGATGCTTAGATGAGTAAAAATGTATAATAAAGTCAGCACAAAATAATAAATACTTAAGTCATGAACATAAAGGTTACATGAATGTGAGAAGAGATAAAATGAAGGCCTAATCATATAATAAAGACTTGCAATTCAAGAGACCTAATTCTGTGCAATGATGTGATATACAATACACGAATCAATCTACTTTATTCAAAGAGATTAAGCATTTGAGTAATAATAGTATGCATAGGTTGATACAGCCAACAAACTTAAACGAAACAAGAAGATACGTAGGTGTTGTGTGTTAGTTTTCATGAATATTTGTACATATGTAAGAAAAACTAGTTGATGTTCTTATTGAGAAAATGAATGCATGCATCTAAAAAGTTTAAAGTGAAGCTAACTAAATATATGGTCAAATTAGTTAGGCAACAATGTTCCACAGTTTTATTCAGATACGAGGTTCAATGAAGAAGTGCTATGACAAGTGAGAAGATTCTATGTATTGACATTGTAGTAGAAGACATGATGATTGACGATAATTGTGATACCAAAAAATGATTTAATCCCAATTCTATACACAACGATAAAAACGACACCGTTCAGCTCTCAAAATTCTAAATAGTATTATGATAGGTAATATTCAGTATTCACAAATGCCCTCAATACAGAATCTAATACCAACATAACCACCAGATCATAGAACTGATATACGAAACTATAAATTTATTGGAAGCAAAATAACATGGGATCAAGCTAGGTTTTGATAATTCACCATTTCCACAGAACTTCACCGGCTAAAACAATAATCAAGAATTCAAGATAAAAAAAGAAAATCCGGAAATGAAAAAATCTAGTGCTGGGGTTTCTTTCACACACAAAGACAATTGCTTCTAATATATATCACTTCAATTTATATTTTTTTTGTAACATTTCTTAAATACCCACAACCACAAAGCTTCTAAAAAAATGGCGTACATAATACATGCAAAGTTGGCAAACCATACAAATTTCAAAATCCAACCTTAGATGGCTTCCTAACTCGAAGATGAAGAGTCGGAGACGAAGAGACGGTGAACTAATTCACTCGAAGACTACCGGTGCCGAAGAGAAGACTGAATGAACTCGAAGACTGATTCACGGTGGACGATGGTGGTTACCGGTTTGGGTTTGAAGATTCGGTGATGGATCATGGATGGAGATGAAGAGTGGTTAAAGGTGTTGAGTGTTACGGGCTGTCTGGTGTTTGGTTTGTAGAAGATGAAGATGAGATGAGATGAATAATTGAATATTGAGATTTGAGACATAATTTAGGTTTCACGCCCAAATGAAAACGACGTCGTTTTGGAACTTCCAAAACGATGTCGTTTTATACCTACTTTAGTAAAAAAAAACAACGGATCGAATCGGATCGGATAAAATTTCGATCTGATCCGAAATCTGAAGAATCCACTCGTCGCGATTCGATCGGATTCAGTATCCTAATCCGATCTGATTTTATCAGATCAGATCGGATTAGGTCTGATCCAATCCGATGCCCGCACCTACTTATACGTCATGATATAATTTATATTTTATTTATTTTAGAAAGGCTAAAAGTGTGCCAATAACTATGTAGTCTATTAGTTACCCATGTCTTTCATCATGTTAAGGACTTAAATCTCCCTCGCAAAAGCTGTGGGAACTCAAATCTTCCTTCATAGACTAAGGAGGGTTTGGAGGAATATTTTCTCATGTATAGAAGTATATTTACGAGCTGTGTTTCGTTAGATAGAGAATAAAGAATTTCACGTTGCGTCTCAATAAATTTTTGGGTAGTACTATAATATATATATATTTAGAGTCCTAATATACAATAAATTATAATACATATAGATTGTAATAATTCAAAAAAAAAAAGATAGGGGGTGTAAGAATATGATCATAGATCTAATATGGAAAAAAATTAATGGTATAAGAAAATATTATTATAAATAAAAGGTTAATTTTGTCCAACCTCATTACTTCACCCAATAATAATGATAATTGGCTAGAATACTCATAATTATTAAATGATGATAGCACAAAATACCTAACTTATGAAATATTTATTAACTTCAATTATTGATCACTTTGATCATACAAGCATAATTATACCATAGTTGAAACGAGCTTATACCATAGTTGCGAACAATTAAAGTTAAAATGACTAAAACCCACTAACCATGCTCTAAAATTGTTATTTTTAAACTGATTATCTAATGTATGAATGTCACCTTAGTTATTTGTGTTAGCGACATATTCTCAAGATGGATTTTGATGACGTCAACACTTGAAGTCTTCGACGCACATTAGCGAGACATTACAAAAAGACGTCGAACCACCTTGGTAGTGAAGAGCATGAATGTGAAGCCTAGCGGCAAAATGAAGAAAATCTCATTTAGTCTTAGCTTAGAGTTTTATATGTAATGTGAATAATTTATCTAAGTACCTAAGCTCATAGGACACATGCACATTCATATAGATGCATTAGAGTCATGTACAAAATATTTTAAACCTTCAAATCCTATATTTTGTATTGAGACCGGCATACCAGTCTCATACCGATAACCATACTGGTGGACCCACTATGTTTACAAGCTCTCTGGAACCGGCACAGCCCAAACAGACCTACCATACCGGTCTTCCTAGAGATTGCATCTCCACCGGAACCGGCATGCATCATATCGGTCCCTTTACCAACCTTTGCATACTTACTGAAACCGTCACAAACTATATTTGTACCCAGACGGATAATTATACCGGTGAGCCCTATGATTTTGCAAGCTCACTTAAATCGGTGAGTATCATACAGGTCCCCATATCGATGACCATACTGGTCCCAACAGATATATTCAAATGGTAATTTAGCTGTTGAGAGTTGTTGCTTTACCAGACTGGCATACCGATGTCTGGAGACCGGTGGGGCAGTTTTCATTTTACTATAAATTGAGCCCTAATTTCGTTTTTGCAACTGATCTAAAACTTTCATACATTTTATTCTAAGGTAAAAACATAGTGTTTTTATAAACCTTCAGATTCATACACTCTCATACATCAAGCTCACACACTACACCTTCATATTCATTAGTAGTGAGCTTAGAATATTTGGGTAAGTAACTCACACTTAGAATCTTCATTATCTTTGTGAGTGCCCAAGTGTATTTGTAAATCTTCCTTATCAAATACTTGTTGTAAAGGTTTATGAGTGAGCCTATGTAAGTGAGCCTATATCTAAAACTCATTTTAAGAGATTTGGAGTGAACCTAGTTGGTAAAAATCTTGGTTGCGGGTGAGCCACAAAAAAAATGGATTGATAGTGGAAATCTTCAAGCGTGGCTTGAGGGAATGGACGTAGGCATTGTTGGCCGAACCACTATAAATTACTGTGACATTTTCTATAACCTTTAACTATTTACTTATTGCAAGATTTCATTTATTTGTATGCTTATTGTGTAGAAACTTGCATATAGGTTATTTATCAAAATAGAGAAAATAAACCTAAGACTTAATTGGTAAAACTAGATAAAATCGGCAACGATTTTAAATTCCGTATTATTAGACAATAACCCAATCCATTCCCCCTCTTGGGAATATAGAAATTGGTTGTTGTACTTGCTTGTAGGTAATTTCACTTTGTTAGGTTATTCTTGCTCTATTTTAATAGAATTAACTAAATAATTAATTATAGTTAATTAATTAATCAAAACAACTGTAAAATATAAATTGCGAAAAGTAAATAAGAAGAAAGATTTCTACATAGTTCGAAATCTCTTCCTACATTCACGGGGTCACGTCCTGAGATTAAACAATCCACCGAGATGATGAAGATTACAACCTATAAGATTTATACAACTTAAAACCTCATCTTACGGTTTCATCTTCGCTATTATATCCTCTCTTAATTGGCCTAACTTAGGTAGCACCACTCGAATTTAGTAATTACTACTACAGTTGAATCCCTTCAATACAATAATCAGTTCGTAGCCTTGGTGTGAAATCCCTTCACTACTACAAACAACCTATTCTCCCGAAAAAACTAATCAACAAAGTGATGAAGCATGCATGAAGTATAGGGGTAAAATCGACATTTTAAAATTTATCATCCAATCCGATAATCTAATATCAAATACCAGGTTTGATATACCAACTTTTCATCTGTATTTTGCCATTAAACTTTTACATATAGCATATGTCGAGATTGGAATGTGTAGTGGAAAAGCTTCGCTGACTTAAAAAGAGTTTTTCAAAATAGCGAAGTCAAACATTCTTCCCCAAGTAGCATGGTTTGGTGGTGTAGGGTTTAGGATATCATATTGAGATCCTGAGTTTGAATTCAGTGAGTGCGTTTCTTGTAAAAGCCTGGGATAGCCAGATGATTTACCTGTTCCACTTAAGCCCGAAAGTAAAGATTTGACGGTTTGATTTCTAACGATTTAAAAAAAAAGTCAGAACATTGTCCTACACTATTACTAGTTTAATTAACGGAAATGATAGTTCGATTAACTAAGGGTGGCAATTTGGGTTAAGATTCGTTTATTCATTCGATTCGATTCGCTTTAAGTGAATACGAGTTTGAAAAAATAGATTCGTTTAAAAAATGAGTCAATTCGATTCGATTCGTTTATTAAACGAATCGAATACGAATTTAAATTTATGGATTCATTTATTCGTTTATGATTCATTTTATTATTTTCTTTTACTAGTTATTGTTATTTTTCAATTAAGATTCGAGAAATTATGGCTAATTACTAAAGAAAAATAATATTGTTAATATTTGGTGATATATTTTTAGTAAATATATTAATTATATATTTCATATGTATATATTTATGAATAATTAATGTAAATAAATTATAGTAAATTATATTATTGAATAATATCATAACTAAACGAATCAAATACAAATTCATCACATTTTGATTCGATTAATTTATGATTCGATACAAATTCGATTCATTGATTTGTTTTGCCACCCCTAATTTGAATTCCTAAACTACCCATTGAGAACTCTCATAATATGAGTCACTTTAGAATAATTTTAGAATGATAGCCTATTAGGTTAACCATTCACATGAGGCTAGTTTAATAAGCAACCTTTGTATCAAACACTCAAACACACTCAATTAATATTTTATTGAACCAAACTGATAGGTTTACATGCCAATGATTATTTCATCATATAAAATATGTATTATATACATATCCTAATTTCAATAATTAACTTATTAATTGTAATTGAAATTAATTACATAGAGAGGTTAGAGAGCTTACCTTAAGCTTCCAATTGCAAGAAAATAATTTTTCTTCTTCACTTCTATACTATAGCCGAAACCTTCTATAAGTTTTTAGGTTTGTGTTGTTTCTTCAACTATGTGATAAGTGTTTATAATTAAGAATCAATTATATATTTAATAAATAAACATTTTATTTATTAAAAAATCCATAATTAATTTTTACCCAAACACATGTCCAAACATGTGTTCAAATCCAATTAGCCACATCAAACCAAATTTAATCACACACTTTAGCCCATCAAAGCATGTCATTTAATAACACTTGGACCAATCAAACTTTGCCATTTCTAATCAATTACAATTAGGCAAATATTGTATATTTAGTCCAATCACACTTTGTCAAAATTTAACTAATTAAATTAGTCTAAATAAAGCACACTTATTGTAATAGAAATTTACCAAACCTAACCAATTAAAATAGGTCAAATTTTTAGAATTTAATTTTGTCTTCATATGATAAATATTTATTTAATAATTAAACAAAAATCAGATTGAATTATTTAGTACATATAACACTTAATTATTCAAACTTTGTCATTTCTAACCAATTACATTTAGGCACTGGGCCGGAGGCTGCTGCTGACATGTAAGTAGTTGTACTAATATATTCATAGTATTTTGGAGCTGCTGCATATAGACCTGGCCACGGTTCCGATTCCGAACCGGAATCGGAACTGTGGCTGATCGGTTTGGATTGGGGTCGAAGGTTCCATCGGTTCTACGGTTCCAAGTGAAACCGAAACGGTTCCGGTTGGAACCGTAGGGTTCCAACAGAACCCTAATCCCAACGGTTACTATAAATTACTAATATATCTCTAATAAAGGTAATAAAACGGTCATATTTATGGGCATTTTTGGTATCAAAAAAATTCTAAAACTGTATAAATAGGATTCATTTTTCATTATTTCAACACATCAAAATTCATTTTCATTTGGAACGCCTAGAGAGCGGCCCTAGTGTCAGTGCACAATCACGGAGAAGAGAAGTTAAGGCTCGTTCCTCGGATGTTTTCAAAATTCATTTTCATTTGGAACGCCTAGAAGATAATACACAACGAGTAATTTACAACTATTGTGGGGTTTCCTACAAATTTTCTGGTGGATACAGTAATATAATCAAGCACCTGGAAAGACATCATCCGGTTGAACTTGGAATTGATACGACGCAAACTCAAATGGCCAGGTACGCAACATCTAGTAGAGGTACGGGTGCTGTAGATTTATTTAAATATTCTGATACAAAAAATCGAGAAGAATTTACGAAATTAATTTGTATGGCATATCTTTCTTTAAGCTTTGGTGAAAAACTTCATTTTACTAATTACGTGCATAATGCTTTAAATCCTTCTGCATGTAGAATGACTAGAAGCACAACAAAACGTCATATTTTTAAATTATATAAAGATGGTAAAATTATTTTAAATGAAATATTTAAAGAGATGAAAGGTCATGTTTTTATATGTTCTGATATTTGGAGTGACCATTGGAAAACACACTCATACATGAGTGTGACTTGTCATTGGATTGGTGCATCATTTACCATGCAAAAACGACTTATTCCATTTAGATTTTTTGATGACCAACATACTGCACCAAATATTTATAGAATGATGAAGGTAATTTTTGATGAATATGGTTTAGTAGATAAAATTTTAACAATTGGATTTGATAATGCATCTGCAAATACTGCATCCATCAATGATTTAAAATCCTTATGTGGACCAAATTTAGGGGGTCGATTTTTTCATATTCGTTGTACATGTCATGTCCATAACTTATGTGTTCAAGATGGTCTGGAATTACTATCACCTTTCATTGATCCTATTAAGACGGCACTAAATTGTATTTGGTCATATTCTCAAGTTAGGAGAAAATGGATGAATTTTTGTAAAATAAATGGTATTAAACCGATTAAATTTTCAAGAGATGTTCCAACACGTTGGAATTCAACTTATTTTCTTTTATGTCAAGCTTTACAATAAAAAGATGCATTATGTAGTTTTTTTTCTCAACATGTTTAAAATATCTCACTTTATCCTAGTCAATGGGATATTTGTGAAAAAAATTTAGAAATTTTAAAAGTTTTTAATGATGCTACTTTAATTTTTAGCGTTTATTATCCTACAACACATTTATTTCTTCTTGAAAGTTTGAATATTGTTGGTACTTTGGATGAATATTTTAAAGTAACGATCCTAATGATTATGTTTTGTTCGAAGCCATTACCGCTATGAAGGTAAAATGGTTACATTATTTTAAAGAAATTCCTTTACTTTATCTTATTGCTGCTGTTTTGGATCCTAGATTTAAATTAGAAGGTTCGAATGGTGTTTTCCAAGCTTACTATGGTTATTTAGGAATATTAGATGAAATTGATATTACAAGAATAATGACAAAATTAAGAAATGATTTAATTGAGTTATTTAATGATTATATTGTAAGATATAACTTAGGAACATTATGTGAATCTAGTAGTAGCGAACCGGTAATTCAAACAAGACTTAGCACAAGGGAACGTTGGTTATTGCAATGAAATAAAAAATCTAGGGATACGACAACTAATAACCCTGAATTAGATAATTATTTATCTACAAATTTCGAGTTTCCTACTGAAAGTTTAGTTAGTAAAAATTTTAAAATCCTTGAATGGTGGAACTGACATCAAAATATATATCATGTTTTATCAATTATTGCTAAATAGATATTGACAGCACCTATTTCCACCATTGCGGTTGAGCAAGCCTTCAACTTGGGAGGCAATATATTGGAAGCTAGACGATCTTCATTACATCCAAGCACTCTAGAAGCAACAACTTGTATGGATGATTGGACTCGAGCTGATCTGAGACAATAAGAAGATACCCCCGATGATTTTGAAGATTTGTTCGATAATGCATCTGCAACAACAAGTGCAAGCGGAACCGGAGCTGAAGGATCAACTGATAATGATGATTGATAATTGTAAAATGGTAAATTTATAAAGGGGAAATGTCTTAAAATTGTAATGGAACTACGTGAGCTTTGTTCCTCTTACCCCTGGAGGATACGTAGGCAACTTAAATTTTTAAAAATTTAAGCCCAAGCTCTTCAATGTAATAATTTAATTTATTTATAAAATTAATCTAATTTATTTTAATTTATTTTCGAATTTTTTTTAAAAAAGGTTTAACCGGTTCGGTTCCGGTTCCACACTTATGAAATCGGAAACCGGCTGGTTCGGTTCGGTTCCGAACCGGAACCGAACCGTTGGCCGGGTCTAGCTGCATACTCACAACTGCTACATCCTCAGTCTGAACAGCTGGTATGTCTCCAACATTTCCAACATCCCTATCTTGGATAGACTCAACTCTCTGTCTCATCGTTGTTTCTGTAGAAGGTACAGCTGATAAGTGCTGTTTATACCCCACTTATTATGGCATTCTTAGCCTATTATTTTGTTATGTTTCGTGCTATTTAATGTCATTTAGAGTTTATTTTATGTCTTATTTATAGGAAGCATTAATACATGGATCTTGGGGCATTTGCACGTGTTTTGGACTATACGGATGCATCGGACGTGCGCGGGAGCAACAGGAACCAGAAGACGCAGCACCAGTGAAAAATTACACTGACGTCGCGGCGCCCAAAGTCTTAGTGTCGCGGTGCCTGCGAGTAGATGGCGTCCCAACCAAAAGGCAGAGACTTTGGAGCCATAGCGTCATGCCTAGGCGCTTACAAATTACGCGTTACATACAATTTCCAGAGACTTTGGCGCCGCAGCGCTGCGGGAAAGCCACACAAAGACTCGCGTTCCAGATCTTATTTTTTAGGGTTTTAAGATACCCAATAACACCAAGGCTCCAATATAAATACATTCGTTCATCCACAACTCAGGGGGAGGCTAATACACAGCACAAAATACCAAAATAAATATTTTAGAGAGATCCAATGGGAAGGATTGAAGAGCAACAAGAGGAGACGAATGCGGTTGACATCCGAAGAGGAAGAGATTCAAATTGGGTTTTATCATCTTATTTCTTTCTTAGAACTCTAATGATTTCCATTAGATTCATGACTTGTTTATCATTGTTTTTATCTTTAGTCATGAACTAACTCCTTAATTCTGGAGAATGATGTAACTGATGCTGGAACCTTGTAATTGTTTGCTAATTCTGTTATGAAGTTTTATTGATGTATTAATATTCTTTTGAGTTTAATGGTTTATCTTTGCTGGCTACAAATATGATGACACATGTTTGAAATCTATCACTCGAGAGAGGGGATTTTGAATGGATCTAGAGAATATGACCTAAGATTTTATAGAGTTCGAGAAAATATGTAGTTCCTTTGAAGTTGTAAACATAGAATCACAAAGCATAATGAGTTGTTAACTACTAGATTTTTATAGAGATATCGAAGTCTATAGTTGATGATATTTTCACTCGGCACTCGAGAGAGGGAGTGCATATTTTCAGAATCTTGTCTTATAAACAATATAACTGAACAATGATTAATTGGCATGACAAATACATAGGTAACAGCTAGGTGAAATCAGGATCCAGAATCTCTATCGTATTAGTTCCTCCTATTTCATTATTTTTATATTTTATTTTATTTAAATAAATGTTTGTTAATTATCGTCTAAATAAAATTAGGATTATCAATTGTAGTATTTAGTGCGAGTTAACGCAATCCCTGTGGGTTTGATACTCTAAACTCATTTATACTAAAACTTGACGACGTGCACTTACGATACGATATAGAATATCACACCAATAGCTGACCCTCGATATGACTCGACACACTGAAGTGTATCATCACGTATAGATCTATGTCGAGGTGGCATGACATCTATAAGAAAGAGAACAAGATTAGATGAACTTATAGATTATTTCTATGTTATACGAATTGAGACATAACCTAATGAATAACGATACCGAAGTGGTAACCCCTTGTACATGAGTACCCCGGGCTTACAACATACATAAGACATTAACACTCTTCCATTGTAGTCACAGACCTCTAAACCATGCTATAATACCAACTTTGTAATATCTCAAATTCGAAATCATCACACTGTTTAAGCGCATATATGTTCTTATAAATATTCAATAATAAATGACACCTAAAAGACTCGCATAAGGGCAATATGCCCAACATAAAATTTATATAATGAAAAATATCATACATATTATCTAATACATACAATTATACAAAAATCATCATAAAAGATCTTCTAAAATAACCCTATCTGACATACAATATAACACAGTACATGAAGGACCCTGATGAGCGATCAATATATCATATTTACCGCCATGAATTTTATATTTAATGAGTTAATTCGAGCCACTTGAGTGTTTTGATATGTTCATTGTGTTTTTGTAGGATATAATACATGTGAAAAGACACAAGTTTGAAATATTGACAAATCAATGTGTTTTACACCAATGACCTTTTAATTTACGCAGTTTTAAATATGTTAGCCATAAAATTTTCATATAATATTCAAATGAGGTGATTTAAGTTGCATGGGAAAAAAACTCAATTATCTACAACTTTTTACTTTATGTTGAAAATTGAATAGAGCTCTATCACTGCCAAAAATGAGCTTAAAAAAATAGAAATAATCTATCTTATATTGGTGAGCCAACGAAATCCTATTGGCTCTCCAATGAGACCTGAAATTGGATTTAACTTACTGACTTCCATTGTCATGCCAATGGAAGCTCATTGATGCATCAATGGACCTGAAATTCCTATTTTGATGAATTTCTTAAGAAAGAAAGCTCTCAGTAGTCCCCAAGTGGCATGACTTTGTGGTGTAGGACTCAAGATATCACCTTGAGGTTCTGAGTTTGAATCCAGGGAGTACATTTTCTGTAAGAGCCTGAGACAGTTAGGGGTTTTACCTGCTTCGCTGAAGCCCAAAAAGGGTGGTTTGGCGGTAAGGTTTCCAATGATTTAAAAAAAAATCACAGCAACTCCTATATAAGCACAAGTCCGTCCAAACCCTAAAAGATCATACTTCTAGAGACTCAAGAGCAGAAACAAACATCCAGAATAAGACAAAAATAAAACACCAACCCATATTGAAGATTAAAACAGAAGATCTCACCAAAATGAGTTCTTTCTTTAATTTCTATTCTAGATCTATATTTATGATTTCTTATTTTGTTATAATGAATAGTTTGAGCCTAATGATAATTATGTATAACTAATTCATTAGTATAGGGTTGTAATGAATCTTAAGCAATTTATTTAATTTAATTTATTTCTAGTTATTCTGTTGAATGTTATATTGAGTTATTTATTACCTGTCCAACAATAAAATAGGTGTGGTAAACCCTTAGGAACTTGGAAAATGGAATTTGGTTTTAACCTTTAGAATAATAGCGCGTGATCGTAATTCTTAATGAATAGATTTTCGTGCATGATATGAATATATCTACAGGACATGAGTAGCCAATATTAGAATATGTTCTTAATGAGTTTAACTTGACATAATTATTATAGGAATATAGGTAATTGAATTGAGTTATGCATTTCTATCAGACCATCGGAAAAGACTTGTAAGTAAATTAGCGTTCTAGGTTAATAACCTATTTTAATTGCTCAATTGGATAAAAAGTGGATAAAACTTGTTCGCATGCTTAGGTGAAATTACAACCTTAGGTTATTCTCTTACATAAGATTTTCCAAAGTAGCATATTTTCGATTATTTAGCTTTTCAATTAATTAGTTAAATCAAGTCTCTCTCAATCAACTATTTAGTTTTAGTTAAGTCATGTCTAGTTTTAATATTAATATGATTAATAATAAGTTCTTGTGGGTTTGATATTTGACTTTTTATCATTATATTACTTAAGTGAAACGTGTGTTTGTATGCTGTAATAAAATCGCGATCAGAATCACATACTCTCGAGACTGCATCGTATATCCTCTCCTACTTATGTCTCCAAAGTACAATAACGGCTCACCAAGTATCAGATCTTGTAACAAACTGGAGAGTTGGGTGGGTGAGTCCAAGAAGTATCAGTGAATGGATACTGTAAAACAACAAAGCATAAGAATCATATAAATCAAAATTGGTTGTCATTATAAACCATATAGCTCTGGGAAAAATATGATATCTTGGAGCATTACATATCATCGTCCCTCTATATATATTTATGTAAATATCTGTATCTCGGGGCATTATGTATATTTGTCCCCCAAAATACTATATTGGATTATGACTTGTTATATCGTTGTCGTCGGGCCTAGTTTATAACAATACATGTGCACATGGTCTTTCGTAATAAAATCATTAATCATCATAATCATTATAAAATCACAATCATCATCGTGAAAATTCTATAAAAACACTATCTGTCTAAAATTAATCTCAAGAATCTAAATTAACCAATTATCAACAAAACAATTCTTTATTTAAGGTTAAACAAAAAAAAAATACACTTACAATATATATCCAATGCTCCAAAATTAGGCGATGTCAGATGGAGGATTGCTAGATGAATCTACAAATAAATATTTTCGTTAAAGCTTGTAACGCCATAAATTCAAAAGGTATCATGAATAAGTAAATATGTTATAGATGAATAACAGACCCCACTAGGAAATTAGGAGCTTTATGATTCCTACGGGTTTAACAGAGTTCGAAATAGAATTACTCAAGTTAGAGAATAGCAAAAGAAAAATCAATTTCATTCATTCTAAATAACCTATCACTGCACAAGAGTTAATTTTGAAATTCCACCGTAATTCAGTGGTAACACATCATAAGTTGAAAATTTGATAAAATTAACGTATTGTTTCAGTGGTTTTTTTTTTTACAGATCTTGATTTCGATTCCCAAAACTCATGTTATAAACACATCAATAGAGTCTGCTAAAAAAAGAACCAGTTTCAGGTTAGGTGCTATTAGGGTTTCAAATGCCATATAAGCATAACCAACACTCAATTTCATCAATATATATTAATAAGAACATGTTACAATTAATAAATAAGATCCTTAAAGTAAAATTCATAAATTAAGACCAACCCTTACACATAATATTCATATTGTGTTCTACAAAAAGAGCAGCAATTTTCAAAATTTGTTGAGAATTCATCATAGCATGGAAAAATCTGGTTTTCAACTTGTTGTTCCGTATTGTGCCTATTTTCCATATTATTTTATGGTTTGCTAATCAGCATTTTAGAACTCATCTTATAAGGAAAACACTACACTGTGCGCAATAGTAGTCCTCCATTCGAGTTTAGGGTGATATTTAGTCTCTAAAGCATAATATGCCAAATTCAACATTCCTTAATCGTTCATCATCATTCTATCATCAATCCACCACATAATACACTTAAAATAAATAATTAAAAATAACACATATAAATCTAAAAATGTACTAAAATACTCAGAATTTACCCAATACTCATTTTCTAGTTCCAAGACTCTCCAGAAATACATTCTTTGCTACTTGTTCCTTTTTCTTCTTCTTTTTTCCTTTCTCAATTTTTTTTCAAGACAATTGAAATTCATCGCCCCTTTTCCTTCTCTATTTTGGCCAAATGAGGGAAATATAAAGTTTTATTTGTTTTATTTTTTATTAAGTAAAAACAAAGTGGTAAATGGTAGAAATCTCTAGAAAACCTCTTAGGTGGTAGGCCATTACAAAAAATTTGTCTTGAATTTCTAATTCTAATTAAACTCAAATAAGTTGTAATGGATTCAATTTGATGCCTTAATTACTAACCTTAATTCGTTAAATTTGGTTTGCATTAAGTTAAGATATGGAATTTCCATTTTAGTCACTAAATTTTTTTCTATAGTTATCATGCAACATTTAGACATTAGAGTGCTCTTCTATCCATCGTCATACATTATGACTATGAAATATGAAAAATGGATATCAAGACAACATTTTTTAATGGTAGTCCTGATGAGAGTATGTACATGGTGTAACCAGATGGATTTATTGCACAAATAATAAAATGATTGCAAGCTGTAAATGATCCATTAATAGGCTCAAACAAGTATCTCGATCTTGAAACATAAGATTTGATATAATGATAAAGTCTTAAGACTTTGAGCAGAATGTCGATGAGCCTCGTGTATACGAATGGGTCATTGACAAGAATGTGATTTTTCTCATGTTATACGTCAATGATATTTTACTCATTGAGAATGATGTAAAAGTATTTACTGGACTTAAAATATTAACTACATAACCAATTCCAAATAAAATTTTGGGAGAGGTGAGTTATGTTCTTGGAATCTAACAAAATTCGAGATTGGAAGAGACATCTCTTAGCTATGTATTGACATCGTATACAAGTAAGATCCTTGTTTGATTTGTGATGCAGAATTCCAAAAGAGGTAATATACCTTTTCGATATGGAATTCTTTTGTCAAATGAAAAATCTCCTAATACACCTCATTAAGTTAAGGAAATATGGCACATCATGTATGCCTCTATAGTTGGTAGCCTCATATATGCTATGCACGATACCAGACTTCTGCTATGCAGTGGTAGTGGTTAGTGGATTTCAGTCCAGTCCTATATTAGATCATTGGGTGGTTGTGAAGTATATTCTCAAGTATCTTAAGAGAATAGAAAACTATGTGCTTGTATATTTTGGCGAGGATATGATCCTCATAGGATATACTGATTTTGATTTTTAGATGGATGTGGATGCTAGGAAATCAACATCCGGATCAATATTTACCTATGAGGTAAAACTATTATATAGATGAGCATAAAACAATCTTGCATTGCTGACTCCACCATGTAGGTTGAGTATATAATAGCTTGCGAAGTAACTAAGGAAATAGTGTGACTCCATAATTTTTTTGGAGATCTTTAAGTAGTTCCAAATATGGATAAATCACTCACACTTTATCGCGACAATAGTGATATAGTGGTGAACTCTAAAGAACCAAGAAGACACAAAAAATGGAAGCATATAGAGAGAAAATACCATTTTATCAGAGAGATAATACAAAGGGGAGATGTAACTGTCATGAAGATAACATCTAAAAAGAATCTACCTGATCCGTTTACAAAGTCCTTGACAGCTCAAGTTTTTGAAAGTCATTTAGATGTCTAGGATTACAAGATATGTCTCATTTACTTTAGTGCAAGTGAGAGATTATCGAGTTACATGCCCAAGAACATCATGTAATATATAAATGAGATTGTTAGAATAATAATTAACAATGTATTATTCATTTATTGTTTGTTTGTTTCAATTCGCATATTGTAAATTACCAGGCATACCCATGATTACTTATCTGTTTTCAAATTTAGTGTATGAGTGTCATACACAAAAGGATATATCTATGAAATTAGTAATTTAAAATAGTCCATATAGATCAAATAAAGATGGACACTTTGTTTATTGTTTATCTACACTTACAATCCATTCCATAAATGTATAATGAACTTGACCTGAGATCATTCATGTGGTGACATATGATTGAAGACACTTTATATGATGCGACTATGTAGGACATGACACATACATAAATGAATTTCTTTTAATATCCATTAGACAAAGAAATTCATATAAGTATACTAGATGTTCATATTTGGATAAATCTAAATCCTGAGTGTACTATGAACTCTGACATGGTATATTATGTCCTTTAATTTGCATGAGTGAGATCAATGTGAAATTCCCGATTAATAACTCCGTACTTTGGAGTTATTATTTGATGGATAACTGATGAAGTCGTAGATACATATGGAATCCACTCCTACTTGCGAAAAGTAGAAGAAAATATTTTTTAAGGGTTGATTCGACACTTAAACGGTTAGAACACTCAAATTTTTCTATTTCGCATAGAAAGATAAAATTTATCATCGTTATGAAGAAATTATTCATTAGAAAATCAATAGTATTTAAGACAAAAGAAATAATTAGAGAGGTATAATAGACATTATGACCTGACTTTAATTATAATATACTTGTGGAGGGTCAATTTATATGAAATGATTATATCAATGAATGCCGACGTAGCTCGATTTAAATTAAATATCTGCAATGATGGGAGCAACTTTAAGTTCTTAGTGAAATAACTTAAAACTAGTAATTTAGAATATTTGATTAAATATTTTAATCAATATCCCGAGATTATTGGAGTTGGAGTTGTGGATCCATTTGGTCCCGTGTTAGCTTGTTACATCAGAGGAATCCATATAATAATTGGATAGTCAAATTGTTAAATCACTTGCGAAATTAAATAATAATAGATTATTTAATTTATAAAATAATTATTAATTTGATTAATAATTACATAAAGACACATTTGTAACTATATGTTAAAGTGTTTAATATATATTTTATATTAATGATTATTAGATAATCATCTAATATTTAAATTTACTTAAAAGGTTTTGAATTAAAATTAATTAGTCCAAAGTAATTGAATTGATATTAAGATATCAATTTAATATCTTTGAAATTTATTTTCAAAAGATATAATAAGATATCAACCAAAATTGACCCCTTGGCCGAAAATCACAAGAGCAAAGTAGGTTAATTTTGATTTTTCATAAATCTAAATTAATCTAAACCCTAGCTAGAAAAATGAATCGTTCCTTATTTTAATTTAACCCAATACACTTCTCTAAAGTATTAGAAAAAAAAGGTAAATGAGGCAAGGTAGTTAGAGATAATTTCCCTAAAAAATTCTTTGTAAGTTTTTTCATTTCTAGTCCACCCTCACCGATTCTTAGTGAGGAAATGTAGCACAAAAAAACATCCACGGTAGTGAAATTTTGGTTTGTTTCGGGACTGCTATGTTGTCGGTTCTTGGAGAAAATTTATGGCAATATAAAGGGTTGATTCATGAGCGGTTTACGGGTTGTTTCGGAGGCTCAAAATCATCTTGAACTGCTGCACAAAATTCATCAACACAAGCATAAAAATACACTACAGTTCGAAATTGTTTCAATGAATAGTAATTGAATCTATTGTACCGTGAACTGCCATTTTGGTTATGTTCGCAAATTAAAAAATAAAATATAATTTTATAATAGTGTGTGCGAGTTACTGTAGCATTGGGAGAAGAGAAAAAAATTTCAAGACCAATCTTGAACCCGATTTGTTTTCCACTGCGTGAGACGATTTTTTATGAAGAATATATACGGAAATCCCTATGGCTACTTGTTAATTTAGTATACATCTCAATGAAGGTATATGAAATTTGGGCATGAATTTGGTGCTTAATCGACTTCTTTTTATAAATGGTTATTGATAATTATTAGATAATAATTTAAATATAATAAAATATTAATTTTATATTATTTTAAAATATTGTGAAAATATTTAATACATCTTTGCTCAAGACAGTATCTAAATTCGTGAAAATTTGTCTACATTGTAATCATATTCAAATTTGAAGCTTCAAAAATAGATATATTCAAAAAATAAATATATATTCAATTATGTCAAATGAAAAATAAGAACAAAATGTATCGAATTTCTTGTCTTTGGTGCCTAAAAATATATTAAATCATTAGATGGAGTAAATCTTTGGTGCAACAGTGGTATGGATGACGTGGTACCACCAACCAATTAAAAACTAACATGTTTAATTTTCTTCCTATTTTTTAGTTGTTTTTGATTTTTTAGCACGCGTGGCAAATGATGATTGGCTTGTTGCATGGATGACGTGGTACCACTGTTGCACCAAAGATTTTCTCCATTAGATGAGGACAAAAAAGGAAAAAAAAAATATTCAAAATTGCTACGACTATTGAATTGGGCTATAACGCATAAAGAATCAGCCCAAGCCAACTGGGCCATAACGCATAAAGAATCAGCCCAAGCCCAAAGAAGTGTAATGCCATACATCTCCGTTGCGAGAGATTCTTTGGTGCAACAGTGGTATGGGTGATGTGGTACCACAAGCCAATCATTCACTGACATGTAGAGTTGCTTTACCTATTTTTTAGTTGTTTTTTACTTTTTAGCACGCGTGGCACTGGATGATTGGTTTGTTGCATGGATGACGTGGTACCACTGTTGCACCAAAGATTTTCTCCTCCGTTGCCATTTAAAATTCAAATCATTGCCAATCCCTAAAACCCTTTCTTCCTTAAATCCTTCAATCTATTTGAACCCTAAACGTAAAATTAAACCGCCAATTCGCCATGGAATCACTCACTGAGCTCATCGCAGAAACCGAAGCCGAGAATGAGAAACTCCAATTCAAAGATAACGCAGACATCTGCCAACAACTCATGGACCGTTACGCCACTTCCGCTGCACCCCAGCACCGCCACCTCATCGCAACCGCCGCCGCCATGCGATCCATACTCACTTCCGAGTCATTACCTCTGATTCCTTCTGCCTATTTCGCCGCCGCAATTTCCTCCTTGGAGTCCGTTACCCTCGACTCCACTGAGGTTTCGGCTCTCCTGACGTTTTTGTCTATCGTGGTTGCTGTGGTTCCTGAGAAGGGGATATCAGAATCGAAGGCAAGTGAGGCTGTGGGAGTCCTGGTGGGGCTTCTGGAGAGAGATGGGTCGCTGGGAGTGGCGACCGTTAAGTGCGTGGTCAAGTGTTTGGGTGTTTTGTTGGTTAGTTTCTGTGATTTGGAGGATTGGGGTTCGGTTAAATTGGGGTTTGCGACCTTGCTCAACTTCTCTATCGATAAGCGTCCCAAGGTAGAGTAATTGTTTTCAAGAATCTATAGACAAATTTTGAAGTAGTTCGTTTTAAGAATCTGTAGACAAAATTTGAAGACTATCAGTCTCTGGTAAACATCAGAGGTTGGACTTGTAACATTGAGTGAAAAGCTTGTAACATGATTAAAAGTTACCATTAAGATAATATTAATGGCCCGGACTAATAGCATTACCCTCAATTTGATGATGCCATGATTTTGTGGGTGGTGTTGCTAGTCTGTTCAATGTCATTAATGCTCAAGTGGTTTGTTCTCAAATTCGAGATCTGTATGTGGCTAAGAAAGATTATTACTGTCCTAAGGTGTATAGTTGTGTTTTGCTTTGATAGGAGCTAGATGTTGTCCTGTTGGTTTAGCTGCCTTTACTCAACAGTGTGACCAACACTTGTTTAAAATCTCGTTTTGTGCTTCATTCACAAGCTACATGAGTTACTATAGGCTTGTGCGAGCTGCTTGAGATTGAATGTAAATAATATTGTAGTCGTTAAATCTGGATTAAAATTTGGCTTAAGGATCATTTTCATAAAATTTAATCAAGAGGGATGTGATGATTTGATATATGATGGTAAATCAATATGAGTTATCGATTATAATTCTTTATAAAACTTCTTTCGCGCTGTAGGTCAGAAGATGTGCTCAAGATTGTTTAGGAAATGTTTTAAAGTCTTTTCAGTCTTCAACTGTTATCAAGGCAGCAAGCAAATTGATAAATTCCTTGTTCGAAAAGTACATTCCTTTGGCATTCACGTTACGTACATCAGGAACTGTAGATGGATCAAAGGATGAAACTTTGTTGAAATCTGATCAGCTAGAGGTTCTCCATATGTTAAATGTGGTTAATCTTATTGTTCCTCATCTCTCTGTCAAAGTCAGCTTGAAAATTTTATCAGAACTGTGCAAACTTATGACTTCTGAGTTCTCACCAATTACAAGGCACATTTTTAAAGTTATTGAAGCTTTTGTTGAAACTTTGAGGGTTGAAGTTGTTTTTCCAGAGATCGAGAAGATTATAGCATCTCTTGCCTCATATGTATCATTAAAAAAGAAGAATCCTGTGGATACTGTCATGACTGCAGCAATATTGTTAAGAAGTTCTATGGAGAAAATTCAGAGAGGAGAAACACGATCATTGTTGATTAAGAATGTTCCCATAGTTTTTGGTGCCCTTGCAGGTATTTTTTTTAGTTTTTGTCGCTGGATTTAGGTATGATTAAGGCTCTATATTAAACAGTGTCCATTTGTTTTATCATAGTAATGGAGTCTGCTATGCTTGGTTGGTATATTAGTTCTCTTACATTTTGTTGCTGAAGTGATTCTTACCTGCTCTTGCCTCTTATCTTTTTTTTCAGTTTATGTACTTGGCATATTATGCATGCTTTCAAATTTTATTTGTTTTTTAAATTGGATAATTTGTTATGTATTGTTTAGTGTCTTAGTCTGCATAAAACTTGTTACTTTATATTGTAATAATTCTTGTAGTACTTACTACCTGCTATGTTTCATCATACCATTTGGATTTTCCTTAAAGTTGCTATATTATTTGGTTTTGGACCACATGATAAGTATGTTGATAATGATACCACTTGATCCAGCAGTGGGTTGAGTGCTAACTTGACATGCATATATTCTAGAGTCGAAGTTTGGCATTATTCTACATGCCTACATATTCATGGCACCATTTAGCAATTTGAGAAATGAACAATACTGGTCTAGTTATGCTGTTACTTCTTTTGGAATGTTTATTTTATTCCTTCTCCACTGATACATGTTGCTAAACAATTGATCTGATCTAGGTCTTTTGACTTCTGAGGCTAGCATCGCATTACAGGCTTCAGGTGCTGTGAAGGAGTTGATAAGCCAACTTATAGATCTAAGAACTTTCTTGGTTGATGAAAATCTATCATTTGTAGATGGAAGTCAAGAGAATGAGGAAGCTAGTGCAATTAAATCTATATGTGCTATCTTCGAGGATGCCGTTGGCTCATTTGGTAATATTCCAAATGAGCATATTTTGGCTGTCATATCACATTTGTTTCTCAAACTTGGTAAGTGGATTTTGTTGATATGCTGCATGTGGAATTTTTAAATATGTTCCTTTCTCCAATAACTTCTATAGATTATTTTGTTTACTTCATTCAAAATGTATCCACGTGCTTTAGTAGTTCTTTAAAATTATAGAGAACTGAGAACACCACTGCTAGATATTCTTGTGATGTTTTATTTGGTTGATTGAGTCCTTGAACCATTGATTTTTATTTTCCTTTTTACTGCTCGTGGGAAACTAGGATGTTAAGAACCAGTTAACTGATTTATTGTTAGGTGCTTACGTTCTTGTAGTGATCATATTGGTGCACTGGAGTCTGGAGGTGTAAATGTCTTTGAGCTGGCAAAAAGTTTTTTTTTTTTTTTTTTGGTGTGCGTGTGATTGACAGTTCATGATTTCTTGCTACAGTTAATTAATTCCCTGACTTGGTCTTAACTACCACTGCTTTTACCTATTGAATTTAAATTTGATTTTATGTACGTTATTCTACAAAGTATATTAGTTTTCTTCTGGGTTAGCCGTTTTGAAGCCATGGGGCTTATCTCATCTGGTGGGTCGTCTTGTGATAACGCTGTGCTTTGAAATTTTGACATTGAGTTGAGAGTGGATATTACTTTCAATTATTTATTTTTTTGCTTACAATTTTTGCACATGTAACCACTGTTTATGTAATAATAGATCTAGAACTACTACTCATCATTATGTTTTCTGGGCTGCAGGAGACACGTCATATATATTTATGAAGAGTATTGTACTTAAACTTGCAGACTTGCTGACTCTTGGTAGTGTGGACATGGCTACTGCAAACCATGTGAGTGTTTATGGGAGTTTCTTTCAATGTTATAACTTCTCTAAATATTGAACACCATTATAATCTAGGATTAACATAACTAACGATGCTGTATCCAGACAATTCATCTGATTAGAGTTTTCTGTGTATATGACAAGTTGTGCATTGCGTTGTGGTCAAGTTACTATTTCTATTGCTTGTATCCATATGTAACTAGTCCTTGATTCATGTCTACTGAAATTGATTGATCTGCATCTTGTTATGATTTGCAGCTCCAGCCTTGTATTGGATCTGCAGTAATTGCTATGGGACCAGAGAGAATACTCACCCTTTTACCTGTCTCCCTTAATGCTGATGATTGTACTTGTTCAAACATTTGGTTGGTTCCTATATTAAAAAATCATGTTGTCGGAGCATCACTAGGGTATTATATGGAGCATATCGTACCTCTTGCAAAAACTTTGCAGCGAGCAGGTCGTAAAGGTATTTTCTGCTGAACCATTGAAAGAATCTTTTCTATCAGTATAGAAATTAAATTCAGAAATTTAAAAAGCTAAGAATATGAAATGCATATTTGTTGTTCTATCTAGATGGTTGATGTGTTGCTTGCCTTCAATGATGTTAATCAATATGATGCGTTGTATCTATTCTTCAAACATTTCTTCTTTGGAATCACAATTGTATTGTAATATCTACGAAAAATAGTTAAGGCTTCCAATCATGCTTTATAGTATACTCCAGATTTTTCTGTTCGATGATGGTTTCCTTGTGTTGGATGTATATAGTTTTTTCATTCTGATGTAGTTTCATAGATGAGCTCTATGTAATTATTTAAAATAATTTATTTTATTAGAATGTGTATCCCTATGAGTGCCCATCAGGTGAAAACTTTGACCTCCTCTCTTCAGCTGATAAGGAGGTTCAAAACTGCGCTAATATGTGTTGAAGTTTCTCGTTTCACCATGGGGACTAGTCCTCAGATGCATGGCCAAATCAATGCCTTTTCAGTTTGAATGGGCTTACATATGTTCATTAATTGTTCTTGCTTTCTTTAATATTTTACTTGATATGATAACATGTTTGGCCTGTTTGAAATCTTAAGAGCATAACTGCTCTCTTCATACATTACCATTTCCTTATTAACTCTACATATTTGCTTTTTTACTTTTATTAACTATAATTTATGTTGTGGGGTTCGATCCGACTCACATGGGTAAGGGTGGCAAAAAAGCCTGGGCTAGACCCGGCCCGGTCAAGCCCGGCCCGGCCCGTGGGCCTTTCTTTAGGGCCCGGGCCCGGGCCAAGCTTGGGCAAAAAAGCCTGAGCCTGGACCCGATTTTTATTAATAAAAAATAGTTTTTTTAATTATATAAATTAATTTTTAATTCTAAATATATATATTTATAACTAAATTTTTAAAGTTTAATATAAAAAACACTAAAAACATTGAAATTCTTATTTTTTTTTTCATTTTTAAGTACTAAAAAATTCAAAAAAATAATTTTTTTAATTATATAAATTAATTTTTAATTCTAAATATATATATTTATAACTAAATTTTTAAAGTTTAATATAAAAAACACTAAAAACATTGAAATTCTTATTTTTTTTTTCATTTTTAAGTACTAAAAAATTCAAAAAAATAATTATTTTTTCCAAACTTAAAAAAAAAAATTATCTTCTTTTCGGCCCGGCCCGGCCTGACAGATTTCGAACCCGGGCTGGGCATGGCAAAGCCCGGGCCCGGCCCAGTTTTTTGTCACACTTACACATGGGTGGAGAGGATATTGAATTTCCTGTCGTGCTATGCTTCTTTTTTAAATGTAATTTATATTAGCATGTTTATTTTACCTATTTCTTCAATTCATTTTATTTCCTTTTCATTTTTCAGTTAAGAAATCAGTTACTGGTCAAGATCTGCAGGCTCATGCTCAGGAACTGTGGGGTTTGCTACCTGCCTTTAGTCACTATCCTACTGACACGCACCAAAAGTTTGAAGCTTTGGCTAAACTCTTAATTGCTCTTGTTAAGAAGGACCCATCTATGCATGAAAATATAGCCGTTACCTTACAGGTAATCTTTCTTTGTCTTCATAATTCATATTGATTACAACCTATATGAGAGTATATATATTTTTTGGTTTGGGGAGTGCCATTGGTTTTTTATTTATATTTTATCTCCATCATTGTTGCACAATCGCTTTTTTATGTATTCACATTCTTATCAATTCGAGATCTTATTTGTGTTTCCCATCATGTATATTTTATTGTTAACTTTCCCTTTGTAGGTTCTTGTAAATCAAAATAGAAATGCTCTCACCTCAAAAGACAATCTTGGTGAGTCAATTATCAATGAAGCTAAGGATGCTGTGGTTGGGATCAGAAATGTACCTTCTTATACGAAGAAAGCTGCGACTAAAAACATTAGGGCGCTGGCGTCATGTTCAAATGACTTGCTTCAGGCTCTGACAGACTTATATATCGATTCAGAACATGAGAAGTGCTCATATTTAAAGGTTTTCATCTGCTATTATTTTACATTCTCTAGTTGCAGAGTTCATTTATCTGACATGACATTTTCTTAAAGAAAAATCTCAGGGTTTGAACTCGGTCCAGAACATCACTTATTTATGCTCTCATTTTGCAGGATGCCATTGGTTGCTTGGCTTCTATAACTGATTCTTCCATTACCAAAAATATATTTACATTATTGCTCAAAAGGTTTCAGATTGTAAATGGAAAAGGTGAATTTGAGATGCTGGGAAGTCATATTGATAATCGAACTGACGAAGAACAAGGCAATCCAAATACTTTACAGAGGTAGACTTGAAATTTATGTTTTTCTCTATTTTCTTTTAGATTAAAAAATGTTAAATAGAAAGTGACTCAACTTACTCTGGGCTTTGGTTCCCGGTCTTCTGCTTTGATATTTTTCGTTTTGACTTATTAATTCTTTTTGTTGTGCCTTTGTTTTTATAATTTCTCATTGGATGTTCATTACTTCATTCTGGCTTGTTGCTTTTAGTTTTTTGTCTCATCATGCAACTAGAAGCATTAATCTTGTTGAGCAATCTAGGCACTGTTCCTTCGGAAGAGACTGTAGTATATTTTCTTGTTGCTGTGTTCATCAAATGTTTGCTGTAGGGAATAAAAAAAAAAATCATTTTTGGTTCTCTCATATTTACTGGAGAAATGTAATATAAATTTGTGATGGCCTATCAATGCACTTCATTTACCGTTTGGCTAAACATTGTTATTGTTTGACCAAATGGGTTGTGTCTGCATCCTGTAATGCTGGACCTTTCCTGATCAAAATCTCATCTCTAGAAGAATCAGCACTGTGGTATTTAATTTTTACGACTCTTATCCTAGCAAAAGAGAATTTTTCACAACTCTGATAACCTTCCAAAGTATACATATGCATTAGGAGCTGGTTGTTGACTATAGTTTGATGACATTCTGTTATGCATATTGTGCTTCCTAACAGGTCTGTGATAATGGAGCTAGCATCTTCTCTTGTTGGAGGAGCCAATGAAAATCTTGTGGATTTAATCTATAACTTCATTAGGCACACTTTTGAGGTATTTTATTGAATGAAAACCTAACCAGTACACAAGATATTCGTATTTGTGATGAAAGTTATGTTTTATTCTAATCTTTCGATGGATATTCAGGCAATTGATGAGATTGGCCATCATGAAGCATACCACACACTGAACGAAATTTTAAAGGTCTGTATTAACATCTTGGTACTTTTGAGCTGTTATCAATAAAACTTGATAATGTAGGACTTTATTTCTGTCTTTTGATGTGATTGGATGGTACAGGAACATGCTTGGTTTTGTTCCTCCAGAAACGAGGAGCTGATTGATTTATTACTTGGCCTGAAATCTCCTGGGGATGTTGCATCCCTTAGAAGTCGTTTTGCATGTTTCCACATTCTTCTGGTTCACACATTGAAGGTCAGATAATCTATATGAGCTTATCTTGTTTTGAGAAATCCATTACTTGTTTTTCAGAATTATACATAGTTTCAGTGGTCTTTATACTACAGCAACGATAACTAGTTGTATAAAATATGTACATTATGGCTGCTGCTGTCACATGTTTTGAAATTTCGTGTCCTTTAGATACTTCTTATTTATCATTAGGTGCTATTTTAGTTAATTGGATTGTGGGAAGAATAGATTGTATTATTTAATCAGAATACTCTTCTTGCAAATTATTGGTGGCTTACAATAAATGGATTTGGAAAGTTAAAGAGTAATGATATATACACAGAAAGCTTCACATTAAATTTGCACAAAATCAATAAAGACAATATATATCACTACAAGACAAACTCAATTCTATATGAGCTTATCTTGTATTGAGAAATCAATTACTTGTTTTTTCAGAAATATACATAGTTTCAGTGGTCTTTATACTACAGCAACAGTAACTAGTATAAAGTATCTACATTATGGCTGCTGCCGTCACAAGTTTTGAAATTTCGTGTCCTTTAGATACTTCTTATTTATCATTAGGGAAGAATTGATTGTATTATTTAATCAGAATACTCTTCTTGCAAATTATTGGTGGCTGGCAATAAATGGATTAGGAAAGTTAAAAGAGTAATGATATATACACAGAAAGCTTCACATTAAATTTGCACAAAATCAATAAAGACAAACTCAAATAATTTTGTCTTTATGTACATGAGGGCTTCTCCCATTTGTTCTATGCAATTCTGTGTGAAAATTGTTTTTGTGACAAATAGGATAAGCACACATGTACATAAAGAAAAATTAATCTAGTAAATGAGTTAGTGAAATATTGTCTTTAGTGATTTTGTGTAATTTTATGAAAATTTTTTGTGCATATATCATTACTTGGAACGTTATTATCCGCTTTTAATTTCGCACTCTGGTGGTTGATATCTCTTTGCATGTTTATAATACAACTGAGGGCCTTGAATCCATCAGGTACTGTACATTACCTTTTTACACTTTAACTCTTGGTCAATAAATTTCTTTTCCTACGATGGGCATGGCAATAAGTCACAATCTGTCTTCAGTAGCTGCCCCATTCTGGGTTTAAATTCCATCATTGAAGTTCATCTTTTGGGTTTGAATTTCCAATCCATCCTTGTAGTTTTTCTCTCTTGGAACATTTAACTCTTGCTTGCAAGAGTAGTCAGTGGTCTTGTTGTCCATCTCCAAACAATTATAAAGTATAAACTTCTCTCGCTTTTACCTTCTGGAAAAGCTTGTGTCAACATCACTATGTTGTGTGCATTAGACCAGGGATGGATCTGGTTTGATTTGAGTTGGATATAAGATCAACCCAAGCCAAGTACCAAACTAAAAAAGTTTAAGCTTCAAACCAAACCAACCCATGTTTTTTTTTTTGCCTGCAACCGAATCCATATCCATTTAATTTGTTTGGGTTTGGTTTTATTTTGGTTCAAGTAACTTGGATTTTGTAAAATATAATACCAAATACTCTTCACGAAAATAAATATTTTAAAATACCATGTCAAGAAAAATAATTAATATTTAAATAAAAAACTCATTGCTGGTGCTAGTGTCGTTGACGGTGGCAACAGTGAAGAAAAAATGACCCACGGTGTCAAAATTGAAACATTGGGATTCAAATTCTCTAATCCAGGCAACTGTAGTAGTAGCATCGGCAGAGCCGAAGGTGGCTACCACTTTTCGCCTCCATTAAATGGTGGCACAGTGAGGTTCACTGCCACCTCCATCACCTTTAACGACTTCCAGTGACTAGGGATCAAGTGGTGGTGCATGTAAAAGAGCCACTTTCCGACAAAGGCATTATTGGGCTTCCACTATTTGGGTGCAATTTGCGCCTTTACCATACTGTTTTTGACTACAGTATGGTATCATTGTGTAGATTGTAAAATTGTGAATCCGATAATACTTGATTTGCATTGCGAGACCAAAATTCTCGTAATTGTACAATAAAATAGTACTAACAATAATTTGTATAATTGTATGGATGGTTGGTAATTTTATATTTAGATTATAACGTAATCACTTATCAAATAGTTTATCATACGCTTAGTAAATTAATCATAGTACATATGTAGACAAAATGAACAAGTTTACTATATGTTTATATTTCCTAAAAATCATTAACAATAAATCTTAATTTATAAAATAATATTAACAAAAAAAAAAATAAATAAATGACTAAGAGAAATCGACAACCATTTTTTCAACCTTCCATCGCCATCAAAATCCAATGATATATATTTTCATGAAGGGTATTTTTGGTATTTTATCTTAAAAAATCCAAGCAATGTGGACCGAAACTCGAACCATATCCAAACCAAATTAATTGGATTGGGTTGCAAAAAGATTGGGTTGGTTTCGTTTGGTTTCAAACCCCAATGTTTTTAGTTTGGTGTCCTAAACTTAGACCAACCATGCCCACAATAAGTTTTGTGCAGATGTCCTAGTGAAAGGTACTATGTGCATAGTGAGGTTGTTTGGTGATTTAATTATGAGTAATGTTAGAGCCACATGCTTTTTGTATAAACTGATGGGGTATAAATAATCTTCATTTGATGAAAATACCATGACACATGATTTATTTTCAGTATTTGGTGTTTTCATTCAAGCAATGCCTGTATAAACACACAAGTATTAATAAGCCTTAGGGCCATTGTTTGGTGAAATGCTAAATTTCTTTGGATGGGGATTCATGTCACGATCACCACACTCTCTCTGTCTTTTGTCTTGCTTTTGATAGGAAATTATAAAATCTCTTAAAGTATTGGTGTTACAGAGTGAGTCAGCAGTCCATGAAAAGCCCCTGGCAATCTAGAAGAGAGTGAATGACATGAAAAGTGTCTAACAAACCATTGTTTTTATACCACACGCTTGGGTTAATAATCCTCTAATAGCCGGCTTATTGTGCATGCGTCCCCCATGCAATTACTTTTTTTTTTAATGTTACATTAAACAATTCTATATTGCTATGCTTTTTGCTAATGTGAAGACAAACATTTGAATCTTGGTTGCACATAAATTGCTCTTATTTTTACAAGTCTTATTGATTACCTTCTTTTGATATAGATGTGAAATATTTTCCAAGGTTAGAGGGCAAGTGACTACCAGTTTAACTCTTCAAGTTCATTATGCAGATGAGCATGGAGGAAGAGAATACAAAGGCTTTTCTTATCCTCAATGAGATCATACTCACATTAAAAGATGTAAGAGTGACTGTATGAGGTTTGATATGTTTGGGATATTTTATCTCTAGTTTACATTTAGAAGCCTGTGGACTTTGTTTTCATGTTGTGATGCTGTATGGGATGTTTCTTATAGGTTGACCTACAAGTCCCTTGTTGTTATCAGGGTAAGGTCCAGTTTAGTATCACCAGGTTGTCAAAGCTTTTAGTAATTGTTGTGGATTTAAGCAAAATTTAGTGTAAACAGTTAAAACAATAATTTGCGTTTCTCAAAGAGATGAAGTTTAACTTTTTTGTCATATGATTACAGTAAAGAGGAATTAGTCATAAAAATGTTTAGTAGTTATAGGCTTATAGCGCTATTTTTATATCTCAAAAAATAAAAGAGGAGTTGAATTTTTGCATCCCTTTTCAAAATCTGAGAGACAGGGTTGTTCAGTAGTACATGGGACGTACTTGTAATGGGAGGTACATGGGAGGTATTTGAGTTTCTTTTTGATAATGGAAGTCACAGTTGAGACGAACAAAACATGAGAGAGAATTAGCGTAGGACTATCAAAGGCGCGTCTGAGGCGCGCCTAGGTAGAGGCACCGGCCATTGCGCCTAGAGGGTGTCCAGGCGAGGCGACGTGTATCAGGCGCGCGCCTAGTCGATGAGGCGCGCCCCTGATGCCAATGAGTGAGGCGCGCCTGATGCCAAAAATCTTGATTTTTGACCCGATTTCGTTGATTAAAGCTCACTTTGTTTACTGTTTTTGGTTTTTTTCCCAGCAGAGATAGTTAAAAAGAAGAATAAGAATAACAATAAATCTCATAATTTAACTTAATTTATTTACTTTTGACATGATTCTTAGATAATTTGTTGAGATCGTTAAAAATTATAAGAAAAATTTATATTTTGTAAAATACAAATGTTTGCCATAATAATTAATAATAGATCATATATTTATAATTATTGGGAACATAATTTTAACCAAAAGATTATATTAGTCAATAAAAAAATTGTACATAAGACAATATAAGTAAATGGGGTGATTTGTAAAGACGTAGTGCTCATGGAGAGAATCTGCAACAGCATAGGCTCGACAGGAATGAATGTCATGTATTGATTTTTCTTCTAGAATGTTCATATCCTGTCTTCCGGTTTGAGGCACAATATTTGCATCATTGTTTATGCAAATGCACCTTTGCTGTGCATGCATTCAGGTAGGACCAGGTAAACATTCTTTGACTGGAGCAATGCTTGGATGGCTGGGTGGGAAACCTCCTAACCATTGGCACCTCTTCTTTTCTCTGGCAAAAAGGGAAAAATGTGGAAAATAAGTGGGACCAACCTCTATCAGTTGTTTGAAATTAGGCTATGATATTTAGCATTTTGAACATTCTGTTATGGATGATGAATTATGAATTATGTTAATTTTTTTAATTGTTTGGTGTGTTGTATTAAAGAATATTTATCAACTTGGTGGTACAAACAAGTGATGAGCCAACTGATAATATATATATATATATATATATATTTTTTAATATTTATAAATCTGTAGGCAAAGGAAGAACCTAGGAAAGCAGCTTATGATACTCTCCTCGCGATAAGCTCCAGCTTGAGAGACTCATCGTGTGTCATTCCTGATGCACCTTATCACAAACTGGTTAATATGGTTAGTATCCTTTTAAATAATTTATTTGGTTGTGGGGCAGCATTTGTGATGGGTTTCTACGATATTTACTCCCTTTTAGAAGGGTCGATTTCTTCCTATTTTATGACAGTTTTTGAACTTCAGTTGTGATATTGGTATTGCTGATTTTCTTGACTGCTACTGCTGTATATAGCTATGGACTAATGATGTTTGGCACATATGTCCAGATCTTGGGTTATCTTTCTGGTTCATCTCCTCATATAAAGAGTGGAGCAGTGTCTGCATTATCTGTGCTGGTATACAAGGATCCAGACATTTGTCTCTCAATGCCAGATCTTGTTCGTTCTCTTCTATCTTTGCTACAGAGCAAAGCTGCAGAAGTTATAAAAGTGTGTTTCTTCTTAATCCTAGTTCTTGATAAACTTCTTGGTTGTATACCTTTTAGCAGCATTGAGTTGATTGTTACATATTTAACAGGCTGTTTTAGGTTTCGTGAAAGTAGTTGTTTCTAGCTTGGAAGCCAAAGACATGCAGAATCTTCTGGCTGATCTCATTAGTGAAGTTCTTCCATGGTCAATGGTCTCTAGAAATCATTTTAGATCTAAGGTAGTTCCGGTTTTGCATTAATCTTTCGAGCATATAATTAATTGTTCAAATTGTTGAAAGATCACTCATGCATGTATATTTCTGTGACATCTATGTAGGTCACAGTCATTCTGGAGATTATGATACGGAAGTGTGGTTTTGCTGCAGTTCAATTGGTTACTTCAGAAAAATATAGGAAATTTTTGAAGACTGTTCTGGAGGTAATTCATGTTTAAACAAACTTATCTACTTGCTATTATCATGTTGATTTACCTGGGCATCCGGGGGTTTCACCTGCTCCGCTTATACCCGGGTCGGGTGGTTTGATGGTAGGGTTTTCAACGTTTCCAAAAAAAAAGAAAAATGTTTTTTTTTTTAATTCTTTTCCAACTAAGTTTATCTGATTGAGCCATAGCTTGGGCATTTAAATAAGGCCCCAATATTTCATGAACAAACTCCTATTTTTTATTAGCAATTACCACTTTTACCACTTCTGCTATTCTGTTTGCTTCCCAGTAGATACGGTACATGTTTCAACTTATGCATCAAATTGCACCTGAATACTAATGCCCTTTTATCCAGATTGCTTGATAGGGATCTTGTCCTATGCACTTTTTCTTTCATCTTTATCTTCTGACTCTTGTGGTGTCATTGAACCTTGACATTATGTTTCATTGTTTTGGTAAGGAATTTTTCATGGGAAAAATTTATATATATTTGTTTATTACAATTAATACCCATTACTCAAAATGTATATAAATGTTAATTGAAATATTCATCAGAATCTAATGTGCTTGCTTAGTTAATACATTGGGTTTGACTTGTACCTTTGTAATTTTTTTTTTTTTTTTGTAGCAATAAAGAATTTTATTTCAATGTATGATGATGTGAATTACTGGGTTTTATTGCAGAACCGTCAGAATAAATCAGGTCCGAAGGAAGTTGGGCCTGATACAGAGAGAACCCCAGATTCACTTGCCAAAGGGTCTGATCTCTTTACTCAATGCTTGAATATCACTTCTGAATCCAACCGATTTATATGTTTACTGATGACTATTAAACTGCGTATTTGCAGGCCTCATAGGAGGAAACGCAGGGGAATGGATACATTATCTGAGGAAAATGATTCAACAGAACATAGAAAGAGAAAGAGAGAGAAGAAAAACAACTTTGGCTCAAATGAACCTCGTATGGCTACTGGTGCTGGTGGATTAAAATTGGGAAAGGGAGGTAGGGATTATAACAATGAAAAGATGATGGGACAATCAAAGGGAAGTGGTGGGAAAACCAACAGGAGTTTCAATAAAGGACCCAAAAGTAGTGGAAATAGAAAGACAGAGAAAAGATTGAAGGGCAGAAAAGATGAAACAACAGGTCATAGACCCGCTTTTGCTTCCAAATTTAACAAATACAAGAAATCTGGGAGAAGATGACAGAAAATCAACTAATCGAGCGGGGATCTCTCTCCACGATGACAGCACAGCAGGTTGTACTGGTTAGCATGAAATAGAATTTGGTACAATCTCTTCATGCCCAGCAATTTGCGCTTCTGCACCCTGTTCTTAATTAATTTTACGGAGAAGAGACGTGGTCTCCTATACCCAGTTAGATGGCAGGATTCTCAAGAGTTCTTGAAGACTGCCTCAGTTATACTTTTACGTCTTTGATGCATTGAGAGAATGATAATGTTGTTAGGGATGGCTGGAGTTTTACAAGTATAAATACATTTTCTTTTTGTTTTTTGGGATGCACTGACAGTTTACCTTGTAGAAGAACCCCATTCATTATGACTCTGTAACTTCTAATATATAATCCTCTGAGAAAGAAGTGAATTGATGTCAATTCTTTACTCGAAATGAGAATATTTTTTATTTTATTTTTTTAGTTACAGGTTAATGGCAATTTAATTTATGTGGGTTCGTACCTCAAATTCTTATTAGGCCGATCCTGTAATTCGTTTTCAATGTAATGGATGATGGCGTTAAAGAGAACAAGAAGGATTTGTTATTTTATATATTCTTGTCGAAATATTTCATTTTTTCCTCCCATTAAACTACAAACAAAGGCATGATAAGTGAAATTAAATCTTTCTCCAATTTTATAATGTTTGGAAAAAGGAACAAACCCTTCAATTCAGTATAGGAAATATCACCTTATTAAGGGTAATTTGGTAACTCCGTATAATATTTAGCATAGTTTTGTACTATGTTTTTTAACTCTCAACCCAAAAAAAAAAAAAAAAAGGTTTTAACGGCTACGAAAACCCCCACTTTCCACTTTGCAGACTTTTAAGCATTATCCACTCAATCAAAATGGCCACCGTTCACCACCACTCGCCGCTTATCAAACTCACCCACTCGACCGATTCAACTCACTCCAACTCACTCAAACCGCCCCTGAAAATCCGCTTCGAGCAGAAACCCAAGCCCGACCCCAACTCACCATTCGAGGGCAAAAAATCTGGGTTCGTTGACTACGACAAAGGCAAACACGAG